>JAXQJV010000373.1:0-23533 GCA_037042255.1 Penicillium sp. PG106-07D
AAGTGGCTTGCACACTATTGCCTGATTCAAAGCAATGCAAAACAGGTATATGCCCCGGCTTAAGCACGGGAATTAAGGCAGCTCTCAGCAACTGACTCGCATACAATAGCTACGTGAGCCTTGCGTTGAGCTGAGCTCAGTTGGCCTGCAGTTCCGCGGGAATCATGCATCAGCCTCGGATGTCTTTCAAGCCCTCGAACCGGTGCACCGTGCTCTCAGAGAGATTGCGGGGAAGAACGCACTCGATGGGAAGCTCGCCGAATATGCCTTTTTCCCGCTCTCGCATATCTTCAATGAAACCCAACGACTGCCGGCACGGTGCCTCGAATTAGCGGTACAATGTCTGCATCTCCTGATTGCGGATGGCTGGCGAGAGCAATTATCGCCAGCACTGGGAAAGCAGTTGGTCATTCTTCTGACGCTGATCGTCGGGGGATCCCCAAATAAGGTTGATGCGCAACAACCACTGAAGGCGCAAGTAGCGGAAGAATTGTCCGTAGCTTGTTTCGACTGTCTTCGTGCCATATTCGATATGCTACGCGGACCAGTAGCTGATAAGACCATCTTCCATGAGATTGGCACGGCTAGCATTGTCGACCAAACCGTGTACATCTTGCTAGAGGGCGTTGTCGATGAGAGATCCGATGAAATATGCCTGTCAGCTGCCAAATCACTCAAATCCCTCTTTGCGCGAATCACGGACCGTGTCGTGTTAGCCAGTATTATGCCCCGCACTGTTTCTGCATTGGCGAAAGTGATTCGTCCTACAACACAGACTCGGCGGTCCTACAAGCTACTGCAGATATGCCTGGAGATTTTGAATCAGATTCTGAAATGCGTTCTCAACGACCATGTGGTTGCAAATACGGAGAAGTCTCTTCCGAACCTTGAGCAACCGGATAAAGCGGCCCTTGATGCCTCTTGGCTGAAGGCTACAACGACTCAAATCAAACTGGCACTTGTCAATGTCACTCAGGTACGTCGCCATCAAAGAGAGGAGGTCCAATTTGCGCTATTGGATCTCTGCGTGATGGTGATCGAGGAATGCCAAAGCACGTTGAAGGACGCAATACCCATGATGGCCGAAACCATCGTCGTCTTGGCCGATAAAGAGGGCGATCATTCGAACCAGGCTTACTTAACGCTCATTCATCTTGCCACTTCGTACCCAGTCGTGTTGGACTCGTTGAAGGAATCGCTCCATACTTGGCTCACAGCCTTCCCACGAATTATGCAAAGCAACGACGAAACCGCTAAGCAATGGGGAATTCGACAAATTTCCACTGTCTTCCAGGTTTTGTCTCAGCTGCAATCTGGAACAGATTTACTCACGGGTAGTTTAGCCTCTGGCTTGTGCGATAGTATGGGTGCTGTAGTGAAGTACGGTGCCCATCCCCTGCAATCAGTATCCCCACCGAGTGATCTGCGGTGGGACGCAATTGCCTCCGAGCCAAAGGCAATCGACTTCCCCCCTGTCCTGCTGGAGCATCAGAGCCAGCAGCAAACATTAAGAGACATGCAAGGCTTCATCACGAGGCTCAATCTCTCAGAGTCAGGAAACGAAATCACAAGGTCCATTATTAACCGTTTGCATGCTATATCAGAGGATTCTGCCGTGGCCCCATATTGGTTAGCCTTGACCTCACTTCGAGCGCAGTCGCAGCAATCGGCCGACTTTGATGAGTTCATTGCCGATGACAATCTCGAGCAACCTAATTCGCTCGTCAAGCGCGCTGGCATGATTGAAGAATTATACTATATCTCATTGACCATCTTGAATGACCTGCCTATTGATGGATCTGGTGATTGGCGAATGTCAGCTCTCGCTCTGGAAGCCGTGGCTCTGCAAGCCCAGCAACTGGGAGAGGCCTTCCGACCTGAACTTATGGATGCTTTATATCCGACTCTGCAACTACTTGCTTCCAATAACTTCACTCTTCAGCGTCATGCCATGATATGTCTCAACGTTCTGACTCAAGCATGCAACTACCCTAATACTAGCTCCATGATCATCGAGAACGTGGATTACTTGGTGAACTCGGTAGCTCTTAAACTGAACACATTCGACGTCTCCCCATATCCACCCCAGGTGCTCTTTATGATGGTGAAGTTGTGCGGTGCACCGCTCGTTCCTTACTTGGATGACCTGGTCGACTCTATCTTTGGCATTCTCGACCTCTATCACGGCTACCCCAAGTTGGTCGAAATGATGTTCAAGACATTGGCTGCTATTGTGGAAGAGGGATCAAGAAACCCATCGCTATTGACGATTGACTGTGGGCGGGAGACAGGACCCCACGACAGTCGTAAATCACAGTATACTCATCTATCTGTCTCAACTGTTGCCAATGATATTGCAAACCGGAAGGCCAGGCGTGTTGAGAACACAGAAGATGACGTTGAGGTCGATGGCACCATGTCTCACCCCCAACAGCCTTGGTCGGAAACATACCAGAAGCCGCAACCCGAGCCGGAAACAATCGAGGAGCTATTGAAGCAAGCTGAATCCGACGAACCACTACCTCCGCCAAAAGAACCGGAAGATAGCGAAAAGCCTCTGAGCAAAACTCATTCTCTCCTCCTCCACATTGTCAAATCTATCCCATCTCACATTACGTCTCCCTCGCCATTCCTCCGACGCTCTCTCCTCTCCGTTCTTATTGATGTGCTGCCATCTCTGTCTCAGAATGAAAACAGCTTCCTTCCTCTAATCAATGACCTCTGGCCTTCTGTTGCATCCCGTGTCATATTTCCTTCCTCCCTAGCGGGCGACACCTCTTCTTCAACCCTCATGACCCGATCCTCCACCGAGTCTCAAAGCATTATCAAGCAGCCCGATATGCAAACCTACCAAGAAGAGACATTTGTCATCACAACGGCTTGCCAGGCCATTGAAGCAATGTGCAAGGGCGCCGGCGATTTCATGGCCTCACGTGTTGAGACAGAGTTTCCCCGTTGGCTTCGGCTGTACCAACGCGTCTGGATCCAGGTACGACAGGATGCTGAAGCAGCTAATGAGCGACGTGCTCGACAACAAAGAAAGCACAACGTCGCCTCAACCGCTGCAGTATCAGGTATGCCGCCTGTAGAGGCAGCGTCCGGCTTGATGACCGCACTGACACCATCTCTTTCCTTGTCGTCAACCGCCCCAGGCTCGCGAACATTCACACGGCAACATGCGTTGTGGAGGGCTTTGTTATCCCTGTTTATTACAATTCTGTCTCATGTCAGACTCCCCTTGGACGCGGGTGACCAAATCTGTGATATCCTTGGAGCATGGATCGCACTCTTTGCTGGACCGGAGTATTACTTCCAGACATCGGAACGGACTCCTTCTTTGGCATCGGATGATCAGTCAAGAGGCATGATTGAATCAGTGGAAAACGCCATTCGCGCGATGGAGACTTGGAACCCTGATCTCACTTGGCTCATCATGGTCTCACATCGGACCAAACCATCTGCGTCTCGCGTGTCCGAGGTTAATGAGGTCGTTGACCTCTTCGGTGAGCATTTGCAGTATGCAGAGGTAGTAATCTAGCTGCAGATGGATGAAACAAATAAAAAGCCCGTTTCTACATTTGTCTACACCTCTTTCGAAGTCATTCTCCCTTGTCCATATCATAGGTTTCTTGTAGTCTCCTCATCGTCGCTGAAGTTCGACAACCTATCCAAGGGTTTTCCATTGGTTGGTTTCTCCTACTCTTAAGCTTCCAATAGTCAACTACTGGACCTGCCACTGGCACCATCCCACCGCCGTTCAGCAACTGGCAAAGAGATCATCTAAAATCCGTTTCATTCAAGGATGACTAAAATAAAGCAAATGATTCAGTCAGTGGTCATTCCCAATGCCATAAAGGTAGGAGACTTGAAAGAACTACATCAAAGGGAGGAACAAAGACTTCAATGATGCTTTGGCGCCAATTCTGCGGCTGCGTCGGAGAACAATGCGGCCTTGAAGCAAACTTGATTACGTGGACTTGAACAATGTCAAAGCTGTTCGAGAGAAAGAATCTACAAAGACTTTCAAGTCTTCCTTTTATGGGCACACGTAGCATAGGAGAAGTATAGAAGGAGGCTAATGCCTCACTCAAGACTCATCCCATTGTCCGCCAAACCTATCCACCGTTTAATCACCTCGAATCTCAACGCCCATCAACCCAAACATTTACCATCCAACCGCAACTCTCCACCAACATACCTCAAACTCATCCATCAATGTTCACAACCCACGTTCGCACGATGTTCGTCAACATCTACTTCCAAGCCATTGACTGCCATCTGACAGACAAGGCTCTCCTGCGGAACATCCTGTGCCACCTTGAGGAGCGCCGGGCATCTCTTACCTCTCGGCCCGAGAGCAGGAAAAACGAGAATTGTTTCTCTTTCGAGGTTCGTGGATGCACCGAAGCATGTGTTTATGCTGATGCGATCAACAGGGTCAGGATTTGGATCTGGAACCTTTCTACCTCCGGTCTTCCGTTCGACCGCCCCAGTGTTTTCCAGAGTGGTTTGGGAATTTCTGTCCCCCAGTAAGTCGATCTCCTCTAAGTCTTCGACATCATTTTTTCCCCCAATACTCACATGCCTAGGATAAAATATTGAAGTCTTTTTGCCTTTCATGACTTCCTCCTTTCCCCCAGTAGATCCTGATTATTTCAGCTTGATTGCAGTCATTGTAGAAGTAGCATTTTGGATATTCGCCTCTTGGGTTGCTGTTTTAGGAAGGTGGAGAAGACGGAGACGACTTTCTGTGTTGAGGTCGCCATGACTGTGCTCAAACTTTTGGGGCATTTGCAAGCAAATCAGATACAGTATTTTGGTTCCGTTGAAGACGAATACAGGTAGGGAAAAGGTGCTCCCTGACTGGCGTGGCCATGTGGGATAATCAAGACCTCATGTATCTCCCGTAATTACAGCACCAAGCCGTTTAAAATGAAACTTAGTTTGGCTTTGATTTCGCTGCATCGGCAGAACAAACTCAAGGGAAGGGCAAGAGATCACGTGAATAAACAAAGAGTGGAAGATTAATGGTGTTTCATGTCTTGATCTTGATACTTATGAGAATCTGGTAAGGAAGGTTAACTCTTGAAGTCAGGTAAGTCCTTTTATGAGAATGGGACAGACAGAATACAAGGCTGGGATAGACAGTACAGTAAGAATATTCATGCTTAGATGGACGAGACGCGAGGATAGTCCTAGCCAGTTTCCCCTATCAGTGAAAAGATGCGTACACCAATTGTGACCAACTACCGTTTAAGGAGGGAAGTTGTGATTCAAAGAGACCGTTGACTTGGACCAGAGTCTGCGGAGCGAGTAATGTTTGAGATCTTTCGTTGGAAGGCCCTACTCTATCCTTGACAGAGCAATGCCCTCTATGTACAATCCAACTATCTCCGAAAACCATCTAAGAGCCAGGGGCACCATCACCAACCTGACTGCCCGTAGTATAGTTCCCGAAGCAGGCCTCCTGATACATAGCCTTCTTCTTCATATTCGGCACCGCCTTCAAGAACGTCTCAACAGGACAGAAGCCATTCTTCGCCTTCTCGCAGCCAACAAGGCCATCCAAAGGCAGAGGCGCGTTGTTCAACACAAAGCGGATGTAGTCCGTAGTATGAGAAGTAGAGTTGAAAATAGGATTCTCGTAGAGGATCGGGTCCAACTCCTCGAAAGAGGTATCGCGGGGACAAGTCCAGATCTCAGAGAAAAACCGAGCGCCGAAGGGGGTCATCTCGGAGAGTGAGAATGTACGGTTGGAAGGAGCGTGGTCCACGTTGCCCGGCAGACCCTTGGGTCCGTACTTGAAGTACTCAAGTCCGAGGGCGTTGATGACGGACAGGATGATGTCGTCGTGAGACATGTCCAGGTAGAAGGGTTGGCCGAAGGGGAACTGCGCGATATTGTTGTCGTAGGTGTAGTTGATGCTTGTGTCGCTGGAGGTGATGAGTTTCTGCTGGAGGCGAGCAGCGAGTTCGAGAACGTAACCAATTCCCTGGGCTCTGCCGGTGGGGGATCCGTAGGCGTAGTCACCGTAGTACTGGACGTCAACGTTGTAGGCAAAGTCCTTCCACTCTTGCTCGGTGAAGAGGGAGCAGAAAAATGAGCCACCGAGGCTGGTCACCTCGTAGGCGCAAAGATTCTGCATGGCGAGCACGTCCATGGCAGTCAGGTTGAAGTCTGAGGGAAGGTAAGATGAGAGTCGAGCGAGGGCATCCTTAGTGTATCGGGAAATGAAGACCTCAGCATCGTTATCGCTAGTCGTATGTTAGAAGTGATGTTCGAAGATACGATGTGACAGCGCACTCACCCCTCAGTCTGGTCACCGGGGCAAGACTCATATGAAGCCAAGGTGTTGTTGAACGGGTCGACCTCGGGAATGATGACTAGGTCATATTGATCATACGAGCTGTTGGCACCACTGTTACCAAAGAAGCCGCCTAGTGAGACAAGTCAGTGTCATGCGTAACGTAGAAATCAAGATTCAATCTACATACTAAGCCACCAACGAGCGCTCTCCAAGATTCGAGACTGCGAGGTAGTCCGGAAGACGGGCTTAGGACGGGCGGTGCCATTAGGATAAACATTGAGAGACGAGTTCCACGCAGCCACATTGTCGCGATCTGGTCGGTACAAGAGGCGACCATACTTGATCCAAAAGTGGGCGCCAGAAGTAGCCTCGGTAGCTGCGCCAGTCTCCATGAGAATATCCGCGCCAATGACATACTTCCAATTATTGAGGAACTTCAGCGGGCCGCTAGCCACGGCCTTCCCCAGGTGTGCCTTGGAGTAGTTGGTCAACTTGGCGGCAAAGTCCTGCATGCCCTCGCCATCCAAAGGATAGTTAGTCGGGTATCGCTCGGCATGGCGGTGCAACACGTGGACTTGAGAGAGCTCGCATCCTGCTGGCATGCCTTTGGGAACACCAAAGGAGTCTGCGTCTTTGTAGGGGCTGAGATTGGCCCAGCTTCGGGTCATGTCAAAGCCCGACGCGTAGGTAGCACCCGTGGGTGCAGATGCTGGGGCGGATGAGGAGGCCGCGACGGCCACAGTGGCCAAGGTAGCACCGGCAAGGACCTTCATGCTCGCGGTACCTATCTTCAACGGAAACGAAGCGAATTGAAAGCGATCTTCAATCGAGCCAAGACGAGACGTGGTCGTGAGATCGATGCCTGGAACCTTACACGCGCTGGAATGCGGAGATCAGCTCCAACTTCCAAGATGCTCCTGTACTTATAGTGGACCGGAATTGATGCGATTGGCGTGCTGAGTCCCTGGCATACGTTGGGCCGGTCGCATTCAAGGGAGAACTGGACACAATTGGAATCAGAAAGTGAAGAAGAAATCACCACAATTCATGATGCGGTCCACGGTGGGGGAAATTGCAATTTAAATTTCTCATTTTGAAAATCGGCGAAACCCTTTTTGGGTAAAAACCTCGTGGCTCCTCATGCTGATCATTTCCCTTCGGACGATCGATTCTTCCGTGTTCCTCCTCGTGACGGAGGACCTGAGTGGCCTGGGTAGATTGCGTCGTGACCGGAGGGTACGTTAACTCCTCTGGTACTAGCTAGACGCTGGTTCATCGAGGCCGCAAAGTTTATTACCGCGCTCCTCTTCCCACCGATTGGCTCCTGCCATGTTTGTTCCTGAACTCACTTACACAACCAACAACTAGACATCGGAAGCTCGTATCTACAAATGACCAACAATCTCCAAAATCTATTCAGCGGAGCGCTGCCGCGCGGTGCAACTCCATCAAATTGCGGCAATTTCTCCAGGTCTTCGATAAGCAACGGAAAGTGAGACATTCTGGTGGAGAACCTCGAACCTCCCATTGTCGTATCAAATCGATCAAGTGGACGAAGCATGATTACCTTGGAAGCCAGGCACAGACCAATAGAGTGATTGGTCACGTGCTCTGCCAGCGCCCGTGAGAGCGGCCGTTTGCCGATGACATCATCGACCCGTCAGGGTTCCCTTTCCGGTATGGAATCTGCGCCATGATACTCCTTGGCCTTGCACTTCTTGAAATTGACGGTCTAAGATTTCATTTGGTCCTCATCAACCCTCTTGGTCTTCAACATGTCCGATAAGCTGAAGAACATGGCCGTGGCCGAGGCCAACAGTGCCCGTGCCGCATCCCACGATGTCCTCAAATCGGGCGCTTACCTGTACCCGATCAAGGTACGCTAGGCAGGGCTCTGCAACAAAGACATCCGCACTGAACCACACTGGACAGACACTGATACACGATCTAGGGAATTTTCTACTTCGCAACTCACAAAGATCTCTGGGGCCCCTTTATGTCTCGCATCGGCCGGACATTCGGCCTGGGCATGGGCGTTACGTCATTCATGTTTTTCTTCACCTACGTACCCCAGATGGCCCTCATGGCCTTTACCAGTGGCCCATTGGCCGCAATCTCCGCAGCTCTTCTAGTTCTCACGGAAAGCTCTACCATCACCAACCTCCTATCGCGCTCTTTCTTGGTTCAAGGTGCGCTGGTTGACACGTTCGACGGGACACTCATTGCCCGTGACCAAGAGCCTCTAGTCGCTCAGGGACGTCAGCTCAAGCCTCGATCGGGTGGTAGAAATGCGATGGCAAGATTGGGGAAGGTTATCTCGCGTCCCCTTGAGAGATTTACGCCCCAGGCTATCTTTCGTTCGCTGCTCTACTTGCCATTGAACCTGATTCCGGTTGTCGGTACTATTCTCTATATTGCTGTTCAAGGAAAGCGTGTTGGCCCTCAGATGCATACTCGTTACTTTGAGTTGAAGGGTTGGAATGCATGGGAGAGAGAGGAATGGATTGGCAAGCACCGTGGTGCTTATACGGGGTGAGTTGGCTCCTGCACCACTTGCGGGATCTGTGTGGGCACGCCTGAATCGCATAATGCTAACTTGTCTTGAATTAGACTTGGCATGGCCGCATTTGCTCTAGAGATGATCCCATTTGCCTCTATCGCTTTCTCATTCACCAACACTGTTGGTGCAGCGCTATGGGCAGCAGATCTTGAGATGGCTTCAAAGTAAGATCATAGATCACAGGACATTTTAGGGAGCGATAAGCCAAGCAACCGACGGAAAGATCATTATGGCCTCATATGTACGAAACCGTTTAGCTATCGAGCCAGTGACGACCTCAATGAATACACCTAGCTAGTTAGATAGGTAAAATTCTCCTCGGAGTTACCAAACTTTCCTTCCGTTGTTCATGAATTGATAGCTCCTTACACTGACTCCCTAAGGTTTTCGCCCTACTCAGCCAGCGGCAGGCTATGCCAATAATCTTCCCAGCTTTGCCCTTTCCTAACTGACCAAAGACATCGAAACGTCGGCTCTAACTACGCTGGAAGCCTATCATTCGGCCAAGGAAACAGGCGCTCTTTTCTTTTTATCGTAAACCTCCATCTGCACAACCTCTAACCCAAATTCACCGCTTAGACGCCGTGTAGCAAGCCAAGACCGCTCCTTGGCTTCAGGGACGCCTTCGAACCGAATCTGCCCAACAAACCGGGTTGCATTCCATCTTTCGACATAACGGCTCACCTCCAATGACTGTAGGCTTCGTCGCGAAGAACTGACAGCCTTGCCTTCCTTCACGATTCTGAAGATTCGCTCGATAAGGGCCTCGTCTACGGCGGCATTGACGAACAATTGGCGGATATCGCCAATACGGAATGAAAGAGTGTAAGATAGCGGCATCTCCGAATGGCTATCTTGCTCGCATGGCTCATGATCGAAGGAGTCAAAACATGATTGCGGTGGGATAATAGGAAGTTCCTCATTCCAATGCGCGTGGGTCTCTGCATCTACACACTTGATATCCGTTCTGTCCAGTATGACTTTGAGATCTCGCAATCGGGGGAATTCGCCTAGGCTGCGATACTTGTCGATTCGGATGAATCGCCTTCCGAGAGGCGTATGGTAATGTCAAGCCCCCCACCATTGGACAGGATAACGCTATTAGCGTGATATCAGATGCTGTGCACGGATTCTTCTTCCAGGGGTCGATCGCCAGCGGAGTCAACGTGGCGCCGTGGTGTGAGGGAATGTATGGGAATACAGGGCACGATCTCCAGCCCCTCAGAACCAGCAAGGACAAAGGTGCGGGGCTCTCGAAGAATCACGCCGCAGCCTTTTAAGGCACGGCGACACCTCCGGGCGGATCATCTGCGCTAGAGCAGTGATGATACAAGTTGATGTCCAATGTGAGGTGTTTCGAAGAGGCGAAGTTGCAATTCGAGGTGAGATAGGCCAGCGCCGCCCCTTCGATGGAACTTCCCAGGACGAGGCTGTGAAGAGCGGAAAAATCCGTGTGTGCAGCCCACTCGATGAGTAGCTTCTTTTCATACCGTCACTGTCGACTTACGTCAGAGTCTGAGGAGAGCCTCTTCGGACTGGCTTTTCATACCACTCTTCGGGGAAGCCCTGGTTTCTCTGCACCTCGTCTCTGATCTGCTGTCAATGATTGTATCGCATGTAGACGTTGGCTAAGTTCGGGCCCCCAGCCACAGCATTATAAATGCGTTTTTAGTTGAGGAAATAGCTCTCATCGTCACACTTCAAGAACAACGCCGTTATCATTATACTTGATGCTGCGTAGACAGGGAGATGTAGCAAGCGCCTGCTCGTGAGCACTTAGCTACAGCTCTCTCAAACTTTGCAATCTGAAGTAATTCATCCAGAGTCGGTATGCGAGACTCTTTTCGTGCATGGCATCAAGTAGACAGGGCGGAAATTGATGTAATGCCGTATAGAGAAAGTCCTTCAGCGCAGGCAGACCTTTCGCCAAAGTAGCGATTTGTCTTCAGACCTCGCTGGCCTTGGGGTTTGTGGTGGGTAACAGACGAGCGGGATATCTCGCACCACGTTCGTTGACGAGATACGAAGGAATTAGATGGAAGTATGGATTTGGATTCAGACCTAGACCTACAGGCTCTCCGCTCGCCTGTGCTTGGCGCCTTGTCGCCCGTTCATTTACCCAGAAACTTTGTTAAAGTAAGCCAAGAGCGACCGTGGAAGACTCTATGAGCATCATATGACACAATTGGAGGTCACGGGAACGAGTTTCATTTGTCCATTTCAGGGCGTTCAAACTTCGCAATCGTGAGACCTGTCATTAGAACCAGCTCTCGAAGAAAAGCAGTCTCAATCTCATTAGCCTCCTTCAACCCATTGACGAAGACGAGGCATTCTCGGTTCATAATAGCAATCACGGGAGCTACAAGCTTAGAAGCGTCCCAGTGCCGTTGTCCGTGCCAGTCCGGGTTAACGCGGCAGAGGCGCGTGTCCTGGTCCAAAATGAACGGCACATTCGCCGGTGCCTGTCCATATCCAGACTTCCAATCATTATAACACTCCCATTGGAGGGTCTTCGAATATATCTTTGGGAATACCTTTTCATGCGCAACGCGATTGGCCTCGCGCTGGAACTGGTAATATGACTGGCGATTTGACCGGATGATTTCGTCAAATCGCCAGCGTTCACCGTTGGCCAGGGTTACCCACCCTCGGTATCGGAGGCAACACCGGCATTGCAGGAAACTGGGGTGGTCAATATCAATACCACCGACGACGTTCCTTCTTTCGAACGGAATTGACTCGGTGTCTCTGGCCTTTAGGGATGCTGCATCGTCTTCGTAGCTAGTCACGATAAGGTTGTTGCAGTTCAGCTTATAGGAGATCTTTTTGTTCGATGAACTTCGGTCTGACAAAACCACTTCCCCAAGACCCATAATGGTCCTCGTGTCTTGAGTGGAGTGTGACTCTGGTAGCGAAATTCCGAAGTATGGTGGACTCTAGATGTTATATATCGGGAGCATAGAGCCTTCCCTCCAGGAGGAACTTTGTCTTATTTGGAAGCACAGCTTGGGCTCGGACGAGAATAGATACCAGCTGCCTGTATTGATAGCCCAGGGCTCAGCGCGAGTAATTTGGAACACATCGGTACATTTTGGTTTTGATGGCTCTGGAGAAGCTTCAAGCTCAGCACTAGAGGCGCGGAAGATTAGATCATGGAAGATTAGATCGTGGAAGATTAGATCCAACGCCTGGAGTTTTGTGGGGATTCGAGGAAGCCTTACTTGGAGGCAAGCTTATCTTTCAGATGACTACTCATCAAGTGTGAATAGTCGGATTAATTACACGAGTGAAGTGGTTGGGCCGTCACCAGGCAACAATTTTACACTAGCGAGGCGCTGGGATCCTCGCGTCGTCGCTGAGCCTCTATGGCAGAGGATGCGCGCGAGAAAACGGTGGATCAGTCTGTTTATATCACGAGTCAACACGTCGTGGTGTCTGATAGGTCATCTGTCCGATTTCTATTGTATGGTAATGGTGAGTTTCGGCAGAATGGTTTACCCGATGCCGTAACTCGTAATCACGATCAATTTGCTGACCTACCGGATATACATCGAGGGAATAATTAATGACCAGATTAGTTTAGCGCGATCTGAGTGGGGCGCTGGGAAGGAAAGCGTGTGTCTCTGAGGGGTAATCTGTTTTCGAAATCAACTGTATGTCTACAGTACCATGGAAGGTGTATCATACGTAAAATTAGCAGACATAGGTAGCTCCCCTTGGCTCTCCACATTTGGTGACGATCCGTAATGACACGACTCCTGGATCAGGTTCTATGAATGAACGTCGAGATCGGCCGCTGAATCCTGTGTGGTCTAGTTGGTATGATTCCTAGTTCGGCATTAGCGAGGTCCCACGTTCGATTCGTGGCTCAGCGGTTCAGTGGCTATAATCTTTTAAATTTTACGTGAAAATTCATCACCATCTTCATTTCACAAGGGAAATTAGTCCAAAACAACACAATTACTCCACACCATTTTCTGCTGCAATGAGGTGTCTAACCGCTTCAGCGTGGCCGAACTTGAATGCTTGGCTAAGAGCAGATCTTCCTTCTCGATCTAGGATGGACGGATCAGAACCGTCATTCAGCAGCAGCTTAACTACCTGAACTCGATTATACTGTGCAGCATAATGGAGGGGCGTGGCTCCGGAGTGTGCTTGGATAGATAGATTGGCACCAGCATTGATGAGGAGCGCCACTGTTGCACTATGGCCAGCCCTTGCCGCAGCATGTAGTGCGGTATGACCTTCTGCGCCTTGAAAGGAGACGGATGCCCCAGAAGAAATCAGGTAGTCAGTCACAGCTACATGCCCGCCTGCAGCAGCGACATAAAGGGCAGTGTACCCATGTTTGTCGTAGCCTGAACAGACGTGGTCGTTGACCAGGTTTTCGTGAGAAATATCGGCTCCAGCCTTGACGAGCAAATCCACTACCTCTATGTGGCCTGCTTTGGCTGCTATGTAGAGTGCAGAGCCACCCTCGTAGCCGTAGTAGCCATAAGGGTCATCTGGTGTTATGCCCGCATTCAATAATAGCTCTAATATCGTAGCATGCCCATTCTTAGCTGCCTTTTTTAAAGACATTCGGATCCGATTGTGACTCTTGTAGTCAAGAGTAGAAGTATCGATTTCGCGATTTAGGATAGCATGAATCCTCTCAGACTGTCCAGCACAAACAGCAGGGTAGAGCGCCAGAATGTCAGATTGGGCTCCAGCTTCGAGGAGTAAATCAAGAACGGCTAGATGACCAGCTGTAGAGGCCATCTCAAGAGCCTTTTCTTTTTCTTTTTTGTCAAACTCAACCCCGGAGTCGAGGAGAGCTTTAACCACGGCAAGATGCCCTGCAGAAGCAGCCTCACGAAGCGCTTGTCCGCACATGTCATTATTAAGCCATCCTGATTGGGCAAAATATTCAACCATTGCAGTGTGACCTCGGCTGGCAGCACAACATAATATTGAGGACCTCTTCAAATCGATCCCCGTATTATTAAGAAGCCGAAGTGTTTTGATGTTGCCTGAATAGCCTACTGACTTGGCCAATTCGGTGTCCTCACCCGAGATACTCAAGCCGGTCCCAATGAGCACCCGAACCACGGAAGGGTACCCTCGCTGAACAGATTGAAGCAGCGCTGCACGTCGTACATCTTCCGGGAAAGATTCTTGAGAGAGGAGGATCTTAACTATCCGAGCTCGGCCTGACGAGGCAGCAGACTGCAGAGTCTTCTCTGTAAACACAAAACCTGCCTTGATAAGTTTCTGAAAAACTTCCGTGCGGCCGTACTCCGCCGCTAGGTCCAGAGCACCCCTCCAGATGTCTCTTGAATCTGGGGGCTGCCGCATGTTTTCCAGAAGGAGTGACACAGTCGAAAGATGACCATTCCTTATGGCCATATGTAATGCGGTGCCCATATATGTGGTCCGAAAGACATTTGCACCAGCATCAATGAGTACTTGGACGACCACATCTGATCCATGGTAGGCCGCACCATGTAGAGGATACAATCCACGACTATCTGATTCATCGATCTTTGCTCCAGCGGAGATGAGTAGCTCCACAACTGCCTTATGCCCTCGACGTGCAGCCTGAGCCAAAGGCGTGATTCCACGTTTATTTCGGACTTGGATATTCACGGTTCTGGCAAGTAAGTTTTGTATTAATTTTTCATCGCCTTTGCTTGCGGCCAGGTGCAAAATTGTATCTCCGGTCCTGGTTGCCTTCCTCATGAAATCCTCAAGCGTAAGAAGTTGATCAAGACCCTCAACGGCCTGAATGAGCCGGTAGCATGCGTCGGGTTCTAGATGAGCGGCGATGAGAACTAGAATCTCGGCAGGGAACTTGGCCCTCATCATGTTCATAGCTAAGCGGTTGAGTTTGAGGAGGCCTTTGTGAACAGATTGCAAGCCCGATGATCTGACTAAGGGAGAAATCTGAAATTTACCGGACTGGCTACCACGTAATGTTATGTAAAATTCCTTACGGCAAGAATAAGGGGGGGGGGGGGGGGTGGTAACGATGGAGTGGGTGGAGGTTAGAAAGTGGGTAGGTAGGTGATCTTGGCAGTTCAATGAAATCTTTGCGCTAAGGCCGTGGGGGTGGGTCCAGAGAAGAGTTACGTTACTCAGTTTGTATATTGGTCAAGCCAAATTCGAGAATCGCTATACTGTACCTTCGCCTTCATCTACAAACATCCGCATTATTTATACTTTAACCATACCAACGGATCAATTATGGAGAGCTTCTAACTGCTAGCCCTTTATCTTCAATATAAGCGCTATATGCTTCGGTAAATTGATAAACATAGTAATGCACTCAGAAGCTATAGGCCACCCAAGCTGATCGCCTTAGTGTCCCCTATGGAGACGCGTCGCTTCGTAGTTCCTTAATGGGCGAATGACGAAGGCAAAAAGAAGGCGACGGAACGTTATGCCCTCCGTGCGTCCAATTTCATCGAAGAAATCCAAGCACTGGTTTGTGTGATTGTGGCAAAAAGCTGAAGATGAACATAGCGCCCCAGTCAAATACGGCCACATAGGGACAATGTCTCGAGCACTTTTGGGCTTGCTTTGAGAGCTAAATAGCGTTGCGCTTAAGAAGCGACGAGTTTTCGGTATCTATGGCCCTTACCATCTTCGACTGATAGTTTGTCTCGTCTACAGCGGCACGATTGAAGTCATCTTTGTGTATAACATTGGTGCTTTTGATCTCTAGGATGGTAAGCTTAGATAGCAGGTTACCCCTAGTATCGCATAAAGACTACTCTACGTTAAAGCGGCTTGTGCCGCTGGTAGACGTTTCTGTGCGATAAAATATACGAGTGCTAGGTAGGCATATTTGCTGTAGTGCGATGTTGATAGGATGAATAAGTTATAGCGTAGCAAGCCGCAGAATATCTAATTTAGTCTTAAGTATATATGGTTGTTCTATCACTAGTATTCTGGCGGATAACGGACTGGTATGCCTGATTCGTGGAAAATTCCGATCGAATAAGTTATGATATATATTAATGGTTTCTTCGAAGTAAATAGCTACTAGGTCTACGTCGAGGGTGGACGAAGCTGTGCTTCGAATATTACGGTATGTCTCATTAGAGGGAATCACTATAAGGGGTTTGTTAGGTAATTTTTATCAAAGGCCCTGACTATTGCTGGCGATAATGGGTATATAGTGGCTGAAATCGTATATAGTCACGGAATGGCGTTAAAAATATGATATAGTTAACACACTTTTGTATACTATGGTATCGTCTAAGCGATGGCAATTTGTATTCCTCTCGTCCTGCCTGCTTCGTCCTTCGTCTTATGCGTATTGGTGCCTATTATTCGTACACCTGTTGTGGGGTACCCGTAGGCTGTAGGAGCTTAGTATGGCGGTTAGTCGCTACTGTTAATTGGTTAGCGTATTTATAAATCACCTTATTCTAAGGCGAGATAGTCACTATTATTACGATGAATAATAGTCAAAAAACTTATGGCGCTTAATATGTCGAATTGAATACGCTACGAGGCTAAGTTATTGCCGGTGTGCTCGGAAAATTAGTGTTCCGATAAGTAGGTGAAGTTGGCCCGCTCTCCCTTTTAGAGCTCCGGCACTAACTTAAAACTTGAAATGTAGTTGTCTTATATATCGTAGAAGCGTTTGACTCGACTACTTTATTACAGTCGCACTAATTACTACTATGCCTATATCTAAACTACTTATACCTTCCTTCGGGCTTCTATCGACGAAACTCCCTAAGCCGCCTGTGCTATTGCTAAGTGGAGATTCACCACAAAATCTCACACTCCTTCGCGTCTAACACCGGTAGTGCGAGGCTACTACATCAACCGTGAGAATGATAGGGTAGAGAGAAGGAAACTCCGCCTAATTAACCGATGCTTAAAGTATCCCCCTTTGCCCGGTAAAGAGGGATACGACACGGTCAGCTTAGAGGTCATCGACATCTTAAAAGGAGGCGATGGCTATAATATTTAGGTATTTACGGTCCGACTACTAGACTTTAAGTCAACATCACAATTTCTTCCTTAAAAGGGAACAGTGCTTGTTACAAAAATATACGACCTACTTTACTTCGATAATGACGAAGGGCACCTCAACCTATTCCTCTACGCGGATAAATACTACACTTATAAGGCTAATATATATATAGCCCTTAGCGAATTTTAAGGTTAAGGAATTCCGAGATACTACGGTTTATACTCCTTAAGTCTATCTGTGAATTCGGTATACATAAGGACAGTTCAGATAATTCTAGTCGACTATATCGAAGGTATCACTATAGTAGATACTAAACCGAAGAATTTTTCATAATTAGTTCGTCAAAGCATTCTGAAGTCGATTATAGACCTTAAGAGCCGGATTTTTGAAAAGGACGTTTAGCTCACCGATCTCGAACCGCGAAATATCATCATAAATTTTCTAGGTAACGACAAACCCGGACTTATCGATAAACACAAGATGATATAACCGAAATTCAGATAGCTTATGTTAGTAGAAATCTCGTAGTTATAGGTTCTGTTCTTTAGCTTTCTGTTAGGCTTTCTTTTTTGTCTAGCTAACCTACGAAAGAGCACGTTTGATGCTAGTTAACGATAGTAAAATATTAAACTCACCCTAGAGGAAGATAGCTATCTCTTCGACGTATAGGCTAGGCTTTTCGGCGAGGTAGTCACAGAGGGCGTCAATCATAATAGGAGCGATACTTGGTTGTCGGCCGACTGAGACTGGGGGAGATCTGGCACTACCTAATAACCGTAAATTCTTGCGTATGTTAGTGATGGAGCGCTCACTACACTGCGCCGCCTTTGCTATTTGCGATATAGTGAGTCTGTTCTTGCTACGTATCATATAAACAATCATCTTACGCTTCCAGGAATCGATTTTTCTAGCCATTTGTAAAGGGTTTAGGTGATGCAGTTACCAGGTTAAGAGGGGGTGTGAACGAACGACGCCATAGTGAGTAGGGTGGTTATTTTTGGATATGGATCAGGGGTCGTTTTTAGATATATAGTAGTACATGACTATACAGTTTTATACTTTTATCATTGTTACTTGTAAAACAGGAACAAATCTTTAAATACGGACTTAACCATATATGGTTTACCGTATCATATGACTAGGGTTTGAAAGAGCATTTCTGTGTTTCCGGACATGGAAGGCAATAACGCTCGGCACTGTAGCACGGCGGAGATAGCTGAGGTGCCTTAAGGAAGTACAGAGCAATTGACTTTGTGATATGGTTGGAGTTGTTGGTTATGTGCCATTGTTTTCGTAATGCTTTGAGCTATTTTCGATCGGCTTGCTTTGTACTGGGCATTTCTACCGTTTTGAGAGTTCTGAATATGTTTTGTTAGATTTGTGTGCTGTATACTCTGGCATCGAGAGGTGTCATTGGATGCTTCCACCTGGTAGAAGCCTTTGTGTTCATATCACAGTGAGCTTGCTTGAAATTTAAGGGGCCATCCGCCGTCTTCCTCCGAAGGAGGGGAGAAAAAGTCCTAAATACGTAGGTTCGTGGGCACAGGCTCACTGCTGTGGTGAACTTGAGAGAGAAGTTAAAAACCCCCAAGTATGGCTTGCGTTCAATTTCCATTTATTAATTTGCGATGATATTCAAGAACCTCCATCACAGTCATAGCGACATTAAAAGAAAACAAAAGATCCTCTTCCAAAAAACCCATTACATATTGCAAACCGAGTATACCAATTACTCATTCTCAGTAACATCAATGTGTGTGGTCCTGAACTGCCGCGCGGGAACCTTGCGGTTGAACAAGATATCAATCTCACGGTACGAGCGGCCCTTCATCTCAGGCAAGAAGAAGTACGCCATAATCCAGCAGACGACAGCAGTACCTCCCCAAACATAGCCACACTTGCCAGCAAGGTTCCACCCAGTCTGGTTGAGCATCTGTGAGGCGAGGAAGATCATAGGAATCTCGGCAACGTAGTAAGCGGCACGACCGACACCGGTACTGAGGGCGCGCAGGCGGACGGCGGAGGTCTCAGCGATGATGGTGTAGGAAATGGGACCCATGGCACCGGCATACACGAAGGAGATGATGACACCAAGACAGGCCTGGGCGTAGCTAGTCTGGTGGTTTTGGGTGACAGAGCCGCAGATGGCGAGGATAAAGAGCATGGTCACGTTGACGGCAGTACCCCAAAGGTAGATGGTGCGACGACCGAACCAGGCAGTCAGCGGCCATGAGAGAGCGTTGGCAATGAATCCAAGGCAGGAGTTGATCAGGTTAAGCTGGAAGGATTTGTCCGGGGAGATGCCAGCTTGCTCAAAGAAATAAGTGGCCTGGTTGGCGATGAGATTGCCAGCAAAGTTCTGCGAAGCGTACATCAAGCAGATGATTGTGGTTCGTCGTAGATCGGTTCCCTTGATCAGGTCTAGAAGAGAGGGTGAACCGCCCATTTCGGCCTCGAGCTCGACAGTTCGCTCAATCATGGCGAACGTCTTCTGGGACTTTTCGCCTTTATCACCCAGACGCTCGATGGACCGGAGAGCTTCCGCCTTGCGTCCGCGACGTATCAGCCACCACGGGGACTCGGGGGCGAAGAAGATTAGGATCAAAAGCGGGGTCTTGACAATTTAGGTCAGCGAGCTTGCTTGATGCCAAAAGGTTGACTCGAGCAGAGGGTGAAACTCACCGGGAAGATCCACTGTAAGGCAGTCGGAACTCGCCAAGACCATTCATCATTCCGGTTGTTGTAGCCGTAGCTGGCAGCAGCCACAATAATACCACCAATAGACCAACTCATTTGCAGAGTAGCCGTGGTGGCACCACGGAGGGACAGCGGCACGACCTCACTAGCATAAGCTGGGGAGTTTGCAATGAAGAATCCCCAGGGAATACCCTCCAGGAATTGCCCCGCCACCATCATGCCGAGGGAGGTAGAGAAGAAGGAGATGAAAATGGTGGCATTCATGAAGATCAGGGCAAAGATAGTCGTCCAACGGTAGCCGAAGTGATTGGTAACCGGGCCAGCTGCAAAGACACCAACAAAGGCACCACATTGGCCGGATTGGAAGAGAGCGCTCTGCCACCGTGTCGGAATGGACCACTCATTTGGCCCGGTGGAGATGCCAAACTGCTTCTTGAAGTAGGGCAAAGCAACGAAATTGGTATTCAGGAACATATCGAAGGACTCCATGACGATGGTGAAGCAGAAAATGAAGGCCCACAAGCACGCCAAGGGATGGGTCTTCGCCGCCTCCCACACGCCCATTTCATGCTCCTTGTTCTCTCCCTCAATGGCCTCGTTCATGAGATCCTTGTTGGTCAAGACCTCATTGTGGGCGAGCTTCTCGTTGTGATCGACATGAGCCTTGTTCTCGGCCTTGACCCCAACCTCACCCTCAGTCTTCGTGTCTCCGATGTTTGATGACATCTTGAAAGCGCGCTCGATGGAGCCAAAAAGGAACAATACACGGAGAGATAGCTCTTCGTGTCAGCCGGTAGTGGGAGAAGAGAAAGAAAAGCGGAACTCGGGAAAGGTAGCAAAGCGGGAAGACGCCTTATATCTCATGCATCACTCTTGGTTGAATGTCATTCCACTCTACAACAGCCTTGGGGGGTGCGCGTGATGCGTGGATACTTTGCATGTGTGTGAACGGGGGCCAATAATCACAGTCAACAGGGGTTGCAATCCCGGACCTTGAGCATGGGAGTTGCATCCAACAACTAGTTGGGACCGAAGACTAGACGGACAGAAGTGCAGGCAAACTATCCTACTGACCGGCAAGCAAAACTGAGACCAAAATAAGGCTAGCCACTCCGAGGGCGTTGCGCATATGGTGGCGTTCGAGGAGCGCCATGAGCGGAGGCCTGAGGTGCGTTTAAATCGTCGGGAGATTGAGCGGAGCGGTACGGCCTGGTGCGACCAGTCAAATCAAGATCGAGTGAGCTTGGACATTGGCACTCCCCCACAAGACTTTCTCCAGATTCGAACTAGAGTATTCGATTGGAGATCCCCAGACCCCGCACAATCCCTGTCAGCTTTTTAAGTTCAGCTCATAGTCAGGTGGGTACTCTGACTGGGCAGATTCACCCAGAGCACTCAGGCAAGAACCGGAGGTCCTTGAGACTCGTCTGACCATCAGCCAACATCGTTAGGACGATGAGAAGAAGGTTTTCAAGCCCATAAAAAGCCTCGCCGAGTCGGTCATGCGGGAGAACCCGTTGCGGGGAGCGCCCATTTAGCTCGAACAAGCTGAGTCGTGATCCCAGTTGTTTGGCAGCTGTGGTTGGTGGGTTCGTGTGATCGGCCATCCCTGTAGAGGACTAGCGGAAGCACTCTCCAAGTCGCCTGCGCAAAACACATCGAAATACAAGCTACCATGCCAGGCGCTCGGGGCCAACAGTGGTCCAAAGTGGTAAGGTGACGCCAGGGATAGTACGTCCCGCATGTGCTTCATGTCCTCGTGGCACTGACGCGTCTATGGCCAGGAAAGCTGATCGGTCACCCCTTGATCATCGAGGAAGGACCAAAGATGGAAGGTATCAAGACTCGAACTCGACCGGGTGGTACCCGTTCCATTTCTTTAATTTTGAGTTGTCCAGACAAAGTGTGGCTCACTGGCTTGGAGCATGGATAAGGACGCGCGGGTGGTAGGAGAGCGTTCATTGGGCAAGAAAAGGAGGCGTGTCAATCTTCCCCGGAGTAAGTCACGTTGAAGTTCAAAGAGCGAAGGCGGTTAAGGAGAATAAGTTGACCAAATATTATAACCAGTTGATGATATATGGTTCACGCCATGCCAAATGTTGCTCGTGGTCTGCGTGCTGAAGATCAAACTCCGGGTCCCAGTTCCGGATGCCCTTGGTCATTGCCCTGGCTGGTTTGCCATGGCGTGTCTCCCGATATTCGACGAAGAACTCCAGCAGGGGTTTTTAAGGGAGAAAGAAGAAGTTACTCTTTTGAATTCTGTTCGATAGGTTCCTTTATACTTTAAGCTTACCGCACTTACCGAGTTGTTAACCACGTATCATACATGGTTTAGAGTTACCGCTTTCATGGCCTCGCTATTAGTGATATCATCCATGGTTCCACGTTTACACCTGTCTTTCCCATTGGAAACCCCAGAATTTCTTAAAAAGCTCTCCAGGCCCTATAGGTCCCAGGCAATAATTACACTTCCATTTAACCGGGATCAAAGACGCGTAGATGGGGCGTGCACTTGTTCCTTGCCGCACAGAAATGAAGGACCTTAACACACCATAATAGACCGACGTATTTCAGCGCACAGATAATCCTTTTCTTTCAAGCTAACAAGGCAATGGGTCTATTAACCTAACAGGTGTGACAAAGGGATAAGTGACACGATAGCAAATAATGAATATCATCTTGTGCCACCGCTCCAGGCAATAGCTCCAGATCTGCAACCATTCGCCATATATGGGCAACCCTTATTCTCGTACTCTCTTTGCTGCTCCCAATTCTGAAGATTTCCGGTGAATTGGAGCTATTCAAAGCTCCAACAACACTTCCCGTGCCGAGGCTGGCAAAGCTTAAGCTTTTATTGACCTTGAAAATGCCCTGGAATATCTCCACATTTCTTACATACCGCGTTGGTCAAGCGTTTACGTAATGCGGCGTTGTTACCGTAGGAGAATATCCAGGGACCCCGAATAATAGCCTGCTTCATTAACTAGGACAACTGCCGGGAATCATTGTAAAGCATAGAGGAGCAGTCTACAACGATTTCGGTCAAGTTATGTCTTTCTTGCATGCAATTAAACTTGAACACATTCAAGCAACGTGCTTTTCTCACTTGCAATGCAGCCTCCACGCTCTGTATTTCCTTGTCTTATCTGTTCGCCCATCTGGGCAATCCAGCCAAGACCCCAGAGCCACCCAAACTGTCATTTCTCTAGACAGCGTATGTGGAGTGTGAACCAAACCTCATGACTACAATCGCTGGGCCGCACGGTATCCGCAAGGCTATACCTCGTCGGTGGAAAATTCAGCGGACCTCATCTGTCTGGTACGACAACCCTCTACCTCCTCGAGATGCCCAATTTGGACAACTGGATTAAATAGCACAGGGAAAATCCTCAACGTCGGTGCCGATTGGGTCTGACTGGCCCTCGAACGAACATTTCCTCCGCCGATACTCGGTACAATCTACGTACGGATGATGGGGCGGATATCTTCATTTAAACTGCGGGTCCAAAGGGACCGGATGGTCATTTGCATTTGCGACTTGTGTTCGAGACGGGAAGTCCGAAGTCTAGCGGTCGACTGTTGACCTCTGGTCTGCCTTCGACGGGAAACTTGAGCCTGCTGCGGATTGATGCCTGGATGTAAGCTGGCTTGCCACCTGAGACTGTCAATGCGTTGTGTTCTCACATTTATCGGAGTTTGCTTCTGACTGGAACGCGACAACTTGGTGAACAGCACTGCTGCAGTGTAAAGGATTATCCCGCATAGTCTCTTCCCGCCCAGTCATATGGTTCTTACATATCTCCCTTTCGATGACCGCGGTGATACCTATGTACTTAGATTCTCGAGTAACGTACACAATCCTTCGTTCGTAATTGTCATAGATATTAGCGTCACCAATTATGCGTCCTCAGTCTCATCTATCAATTACGCGAACTGCCAACGTGGCCCTGGAATAAACTTGCGCTCAATCAAGCCCACAACTCGACATGGTGAATCT
>JAXQJV010000374.1:0-21393 GCA_037042255.1 Penicillium sp. PG106-07D
AGTAGCAAATACTAGTATTCCCAAAATTATATATGAAGTATGATCTAACATAAATTTATATATAGATCCTGCATAACAAAATCACGCAGGGACAGTGCCATAAACCGCGTTCGCCGCGCATTCACCCGATTCCACACGTCCCAAAAAATCTCGCTCAGCCGGGCGGCAGACTCGTATCCCCTCTCAGCACCTAGCACGAATACCTTCTGACACCAGACGAACTTCTCCCAATTCCCTGCATCCGCATAGGGGTTGATGATCTGGCTCATGCCCCACAGGAGCGAAGAGAAACCCCAGATGTTCATGCAATCCTGTACGCAGTATGGAATGGACCGAGCAATCTCGTCGTGGTAGAACATTGAGAGTAACAAGTCGGGGTCTTGGGATCGCTCCGTGGGCGTGCTTTGCGGGTTACTGTGGGCCAAGACGAGGCCTCGGGCTTCGTGGATCATGCGGTGGCTGATGGACAGAGCGACCCAGAAAACAATATGTAGTTTTGCGTTGTCGAGCGATGAAAAGCGATATTGGGTCCCGAACAGGTCATCTATGGGGGGAAGTCGTGGAACCAAGTTTGTCCCTGGCTCGCATTCCGAGGGGCCTCCGCCGAAACTCTTCTTGTTCTCGGAGTACCAAGCCATCAGGGCGTTTTTGTGGGCGATGCATTTGTCCAGCACTACTTGGCAGGCTTGATAGTCTGAGGCATCGACGTTGTTAATTGCGTCCACGATAGGCGAGGCTTCGCCGTAGAACTTGATCAATCCGTTAGCCGGCCGATCATCGCAGGGCTTTGTGAGGTAGTCGTAGTCCTCTGGAGACATCCCTGTGCCCGTGGTAGAGAATAACTGGGATGTTTAGCTGGGCTCCGCCGAAGATGATCGAAATCAAAGAAGCAGATTACACATACTATTCGTAATTTTTGATGCTGATTGTAGATCGCGTCGATCAAAGGATTCTTCCCTGCTCTTTGACGGAAGTGCCTCAGGATCGCATTCGTGCCAGCAATATGCGCGACCCATACGTGCAGTCCGTGAGGGCAGTAACATGACTGTCAAACGCACATGGAAATTAGCATTCGATCGACATTGATCAGAAAGACCGAAAGTGACAGCATACCTCGATTTCTTGAAACACAATTGTCGTATACACAATATCGTCGCAGTAGTTGTTCTGACGCATCATATTCGACAAATGGCGAATGGCACTATTGTACAACTGAAGGCCATGACGAAATAGACGATCATCCTTCCTTATCTTGCCCAAGTAGAAGCACGCCAACGCTGCAATCGCCTTATCCAGCATCTCCGTCTTCTTCGGCAGCGCCGAAAAATTCGAGATCAGATAATGCCACACATCAAGCGTATAGCTCGTATCAATGCTCTGCGGGAAATAGATATTCGCAAACTCGGAAAATACCTGACTGCGCATCGCCGGCCCAGAAGCCACAGCCTGCGGCATAATCCATGGCTGCTGCTGCTGCTTCGGCTGCGGCGTGGGTCGCTTAGCCACTTGAAGCTTCCCCGTGCTCTTCCTCTTGGATGAACCCGCACCAGCACCAGCACCCGCACCAGTCGGATTAGCGGTAGTCGTGGTAGTGGAGCGTTTGGGCTCTGCGGGGACTTGATGGACGAAGAAGCGATCCCGGTCGTAGCCCAGGCACTGTACGCCCGTCTTCAGGCACCGTGCGCATTCGGGTTCTTGCTGGTCGCACTACTTGCCCGATCAGTCACCACACGAGGCTGTCAGGCAGCGAGGAGGGGCCACACCCACCTTGATCTTCCGCTTCCGACACGTCCGACAGCCCTTGCTCTGCCACGGAATCCCGCCCATCTTCACTCCTGGGTGGCACTGTTCAAGGATTTCGAGCCACTATCAATTCTGAATAGGACTGGAAGTAGGAACTGTGAGATTTGGACTCAGGATGCGTGGCGGTCGGGGGTGTTCCGCTCGGGCAGGAGCTTCTCCTGGCTTGTGCTGTGGTGGGGCGGAGGGGGTCACTACGAGTGGGAGGTTTGGCCTCCATTTCGAACAAAGCATCCAATGATAATCTGCAGAGATAACCCTGCCTTGGCCTTTTGGGTTTAGTCAGTGCTGTAGTGGACTTTTCGGCCAATGTAACCGGAACAAAGTATTACAAATGAATGTCGGGCGAAGCCCAGTCGGTCAATTACAACCCTCAGCGGAGTGGAAGTGGAGTGGGTGGAGTGTATCACTGGTGTTGGATAAGGTTTTATGCTTGAATCGAGTTGAGCTGGATTCGAATAGTCATTAATTGTGAAAGTAGACTTAAATTCCTCCTGTTAGCATGAGACAGAATGTCAATCTACGATGTTGTACATACTATGCTGTAGAAGGACCGTTGACTCCCTATTGAGCCTTTAGATCAATGATCAAGAGATGACGTTGACCGAATTTCAACATGGATCCATCAAGCCCGTAGGAGTTTTGGACTCAACAGCAACCTTACTTGCTCGATTTATCAGTTTGAAGACTTCTCTCATGGTTCAGCATTGGCAAGTCATTGCGCCCGCGCGCAATGAAACGACCGGCGTCTTGGGCGACCTGTTGGACGCTTTAATTACGAACAGCGCCGCTGGTCTCGTCCCACTGCTCGCTGTGCCACTCAATCCCCGCCGGTTGTTCTATCATACCTTCTAAATATACTAGAGCATCTCTAACATATAAGTTTAGTGAGCAAATCAATGGCATCCAGCCAGGAGAAAACGCCGAAGACAACGAAGATGACGATTTCGAGTGCACAAAGCGCACTCGACACAACGGGCTCTCCCAGAACCACTCGGACAAAGCCGCAAGAATCGAACGTCACAATGAGACTGAAGTCCGCCCGACGAGGACAAAATCACTCTTCAACTTTCCATCAGAGATCCACCACCGGATCTTCTCGTTCCTCGATGTCGTCGAAGACATCCTTCGATTCAGCTTGACAAATCGATACTTCTGGGCGGTCGGCCTCTCCCACATCGAAGAGCACATTGTCGATTCTCTCGCGCCCTGGGCCGGGCAAAAGATCATCTGCGTGAGCGATAAAAGTGATCCTCACGACTTCCCGCCGAATGTCTTCAGTGCGACCGAGGCCGAAGAGGTCAAAGAGCTGAATCAAGGGTACAATCTGAATAGTTTCTTCATTCGGCACAACTACAAGAAGATCGGCGGGCCTCCGCTATCACAAAAACTGCAAAGGTGGTTCCTCGACTATGAAGCAAGTCACTACATGGGCTCTGCCAACCGCGCGGAGATCATGATGAGTCTCAAACCGGAGATTCTGGAGTTCTATCCGCGCAACCAGCGGTGGATCTTGCGCAATCTGACGACTCGTGAATACGTGCGAGGAGAAGTGATTGCCCTCAAGAGCGAGTTCATCCACGGTCCTCAGATTGAGGTCTTTGGCTTTGCTGAAATTCTTATCTCCCGGATCTGCTGGTCGACTGAACCTGAAAAGATAGGTGGGGAGGAAAATATTACTCGTGGGAAATGGGCGGGTCATCGATTTGATATTACTCCGTTGGCGTGGCTGGAGGAGAAATATGGTAGAGATGGTTGGAAGGATGTCAGTAATGATATACTGCGCGAAATCGATTTGACTCTCGCGGGTCAGATCGGTGATGACTGGCGCGATCAGCTGGCAAGGAATTATCGGAAACACGCAAAACAGGCTCTTGTTGAGTATTCTTGACTTCCAGGGTAAGGATATAGATACGATTCATAGGGCAAAATAGATGATAGATTTGGTTTATGGGTCATCACTGCTCAGCTATTGTTCCTTCAGCTCCTCGCGAATAATATCAAGGTGAAATATTTACCAAGCTGGCTTCCACCTCGCTGCATGTACTCTTTCAAATTCTCTGCGCTCTGATTTAGAATACCAAAACTTGCCATATCCGAATAATGAAGTGGCCAGTATCATGGTCATTCTTCTACGACAAGCTCCGTTTCTTGACCCATGAAAGTTTCGATCCAGATTCCACGGGTTTTTGCACGTCCAACGGTCTGTTTCTTCCAGCACCTGGCGGCGAGAAGGCTGAGGTGCTCAGATACCTCTCAGGAAACGCCACGTTATCGGTAGTCGCACGATTGCAGAAGACAGTTGGCAGTTGGAGCGGTGGACGATGGCGAAGCGCTTGATTGAATGAATAGCCATGAGTACTGAGAACTAGCATGCTATAGTAATGGATGGCTTACAGCGTCGCGCCTTCCAGCGCCTTCCTTGAAAGGCATTGAATCTGTGATGATGGGGTCAGCATAAGCAAGGCCATTCTAATGTGATTTGTGTCGTCCTACGACAGTGAGTGTTGAGCCTCCCGAGAAAGCAAGAGCGCGAGGAAAAGATAAACGAAGATCGCGGCTATTACGGTGCTCGATGGAACGCATTGAATCTTGATGGTGTCGAAAACCGGTCTGCACTCTTGCATGTAGTTTTGAAGCTTGTCGGTGATGTGGTCTGGAGAATGATCTGCGATGAAGCCGCGGGGCTGGAGGTAATTTGCAACGTAGTCTGGAAGGTGGTCTGTGATGTAGCGTGGAAGATTTTCGCTGATGTAGTGGAGGTTATTTTGGAAATCCATAATCAAATCAAGCCTAGGGCTTGCGCTGGTTAGAAATGGAAATTCTAAGGATAAGTATGATCAACGAATAAAAAGATTTGTATGGACGAAGCTTAGCATCTATGATTAGCGGTTCCTTCAATCTCCATTTCTGGCTCATTTGCTTTTCAAAGAGACTCCTGCGGGGAGCTGGCAGAATGGAAAATAGATGGACATGTGCCCAGGTGACAAAGAAGCCTCTAAAATTCTGTTTTATCATGTTTGTTGATGCTTAAGCTGGGTTTTTGTGGCTATGGCCTATTTTCGTAGATGGATATGCCATTGTCCAAAGGTTCAGCTCTTAAATTTGACAATATTGCCAGCTGTGCAAAAAGCACAGGTATGGACCTCGAAACTTCAGAATATTTCCATTACCTATTTCCATCATTAGATCCAACAAGTCAATTATCAACCTGCTAGATCGCTGTAGGTATCACCATCTCACGAACAATTTCCCCCATAGTGAACTAGATAGCTAAGCCTCAATAAGACATCGATGTCCCTGCGGAGTCATCAAAAAAAACGACTTCATATCCATATCATGCTCTGTCATGCCCTCTTTGGCAGAAGGATGTGCGTGAGGAAACTTGCGAAAGAAAAGCGCTGTCGCAAGGCGTAGCTCAATGCGAGCGAGATGCAGTCCGATGCAGACTGTTGAGATGGTCAGCTGTAATACGAGAAGAAAGAACTTCGAAGAACTCACTTCTTGAGCCCCCTCCAAACGGTATCGATGCATCCTTCATATCTTTTGTCAGAGTCTCCCATCTTTCAGGCAAGAACGCATCTGGATTGGGGAAAATCGTAGGATCCCGATGCATGCTGTAAGACTGGGTGGAGACTGTCGTCCCACCTGGGATGAAGTATCCGCGAAAATTTGCGCCCTCGGACGGAGTAGATCGGGGTAGACCAAAAGGAACCGCTGTGTATAACCGCAGCGTCTCATTAATGACCTGGTTGAGGTAAGGCAAATCGCGCAAATCCCGATCGACCACTGGCTCAGGTACGGCCGCTAATTCTTCGACAAGCTTGTCTCGAACGCGAGTATCGCGTGAGACAGCGTAGATGAGGTACGTCAACGTGACAGCAGTGGTGTCGCTGCCTGCTATGATGTATGCTTGCGCTTCTTGTCGAATCTGTTCGTGGGTCAGGCCACTTTTCTCCGAGTCGAACATTTTCGTAAAGAGGGTTGGCTTTGGATCACTGGGGTTTTCGGCAATGATCTTCTTGTATCGCTCGATGGACATGAAGGAGTATGACACGAGCCTTTTGCCTGCATCTGCCGTGCGCTTAAATACTGGGAGTGGCAGGTAATTGCCAAGTTTGACGAGGTCTGGGAAGGTACTTCGGATCGGCTGCAGAGTGGAAAGACGTTCCAGATCAATGCTGTATTGGTTTTTCTGTTCAAGTCTCTTGCATCAGCCAACTTTCTTCAGAAGCCAGTGGATCACTGGGGACTTTACCTCTCCAGCCTCGAGCATCCGAAACGATTCTCCAAAGCTGAGTTCCCCAATGACATCGGTCGCCATGAAGAGCCACCACTTGAAGACATCAGCTGCACCGCGCTTCTCCATCTCCTCCGATATCCTGCCAATTGCCATATGTACCCGAGACGAGATGATCGGCTCCATCCGTGTCAGCGACGAATCAGAGATGGACGATGCTAGCAATCGCCGCCTCAAGGCATGGAAGTGTGGGTCTGTGGTACTGAACATGGTCTCGGCGCCATTTACAACGAGCTTGCGATACCAGTCGGACTTCAGGAAGCGGCTGTTCGTTTTGTGGATTTCCTTTACTGCGCTGATATCGCAGATGTCAACACGATTGGGACCGGTGCGAACCACAGGGCCTGGTAGGAAACAAGCTTTTGGTCAGCACTTCCAATTATTCTTGGTCGTGGTAGCTTGACCAAGAAGTTCATCGCGTCGTCCAGGCACCTTACTGACCGTATTTTTCGTGGAGTTTATGAACATAGATGGGGATCCGGCCGTTAAGCCAGTAGTAGATGTACACAAGGTCCGTCCATCTGGAGATCTCGGGCCCAGGTACCCGTGAGAGTGGACTAGCAGCTCGTCTATATAACGCATGCTGCTGACATGATAAGTGACAACTCTCAACGCCAGGAAATATAGATCCGTGGATACAGGGGCTTACCAGGCATAAAAGTCCAATCAAGGACCCCAGAATCGTCGGGATATTGCTGACAGACTCCATGTTTTCGACCTCCGACCCAATGCAAGTGAGCCTTTTGCATTTTCGGCGATCAAATCCAGGGTCTCGGACGGTTTATATCCCTCAATCTGCAATAAAGAAAGAGAAAACACTCCAACCCCACCTTCGGTGGCGCTCTCGCCGACGGTCCGAGTAAAGGGCGAAAGCAAACAGGGCGATCATCCGCTCGGTCTTTCGCCTAAAGCCGAGGGGGCAGGAGATGCACTGGTGCATGCAGATATGCAGTACCTAGCTAAGTGGGCCCGTGCGTGGGCTTGAAAGATCATACAAGCTTCGCATGGGTATATCTGAAGGGGACTTGTAGCCAATAGCTTGGGCGTTTCTGGTTTGTGTAATATCCCAGTAGTCCTGCAGTGCTCTTGACGTAGGAAAATAAGGCATGATGTCGACGGGCAGACTCCCCCAAGCTCGACGACACCTGATGAAGTGCTGGGAAGAGTTAGAAATTTACCATCGCCAACTAAGATTGTAGTTATCACGACCACGTGGCGTAGCCCAACCTTGAATGTTCGATTGCGTTTGGAATTGAATAATGAGTTGGTCGGTCTATTCTTGCAGTAGAGGGTATAATAAGGTAGCAACAGGTTATGAACAAAGGCCCAGGGATCGGACTGGGCTCGAAAGAGAGCCTATGCAAGCTTTGGCCGCTTAGAATTAAACACAGACTCCGGCCTAGCGCGCTTGCGCTCGGCAGCTTCCATCTCGGCTTTCATGATTCTCTCCTGCTCAGTCATTTTCTTTGGCTGCGCCATCACAGGCCCCCTTTTTCCAGCCAGTGGGTTCTTCTTCGGGCCCGTGGCGAACACATTCTTCGGTTTTTGCGAGCCCCCTAAAGACATGGAAATCTTGGCAGGGGCCTGAGCAGTAGGTGCAACTGAAGCATCCGACATCGTGGGAGCAGGTGATTCCTTGTCATCGGAAGACTCCGCCGCTGTCGTCGTCGCCTCAGTGGAGGCAGGAGCCGCATCTGGCTTGGGTTTCGCATTGAATCCAAAATTCAACTTGACTTTTTCGCCCGCTTCCCGCTGTAAAAGCCTTTCCTCCGCACTTTCTTCTTTCTCTTTCTCTCGCGCGTTTCGTCTTGCCCGCTCCACCTGCTCCTGGATCAAGCGCTGCTCGCGCTCCTCGTCGCCTTTATCTTGTCGTTCCTTTTTCATGATCGCTTCGCGTCTGCGCATCGTCTCGGGGCTGTTGTCGATCCATGAGACGAAAAGACCCTTCTCAGTCTCCTCCACTCGACAGATTCCGTTCTTTCCCAGGTATGCGGCAAAGGCTGATAGCGATTTCCATTCCGTGGCATTCATGTGAATGTGTGTCTTGTCCGCGATAACTTGCTGGTAGAAGTGGTTGACGTTGACCTGCTTCTCTCCATGTGCTATCAACCAGTTAGCATTCATCGCCATTGGATTAGATAGGAGAGAGCGCACTTGTTTTCAAGAGGTCGATAAAGTTCTTCAAGAACTCATTGGAGAATTGTTTAATGTGTTTCTTGGGATCTTCGCCGATGAGCAGCATTTGTCGGACATGCGCTTCGCTTTGGACATGGCACCTTGAGAAGTCTGATGTTAGAGCGCATGTGGAAAGTAGTCTGGATACCATATGGAGTACTTACTTGAAACCATTCTCGTCCCGCATTTGCCGTTCACTTTCGGATTGCTGTCAGCTCCTAGCCTTCGCATAAGTAGCGTAAAACTTACCATGCCTGGCAATACCACCGCAATCGACCCAAACCTAGCAATCAAAAGCACGGTCAGTGTTTGCAAGCCTCCGGAGAGCTCGATTTCGGTCGGGCGCAACAACCGGAACGAGCGTGGCATCTTCCGATTCAAACTTACCTTTGCTCTTGATCTTATTCGAGATGGCCTTGGTGCTGCCTGGCAGTAATGTAAGCTACTTGTGTCGACAAGAGCAGTAATTGAAGGAGAGCTTACCGGCCTCTGCGCGTGGCATATTGAAGGATATGTGTTTTGACTGGGAGGCGAGGGGATAAGAGAAGAATCGAGAAGTCTGGAGATATTATGAGAATATCCAAAATCCTCGATGCGCAGAGAAAATGGAAGCCTGCTTCGATTGTGGTGAAATGGTCTTGGACAAAATTGCAGGCGCGGTGGCGTCGCGAACCTCTATCCTCAAATCACGTGCAGATAACCAAAGAAGCGCGGGGACTCGCCAACCAGATCTAAGCTTCGAGGCCGATCTAATCTGTTCCACATGATTGATCCATACTACGTTGGGCACATGAAGCACGCCTTTTTGTTCAACATTTACTGGACTAAGGCTACAAGAGAGCTGATTTGAAATCATATCCCATATGAATTGAAAACCTTAACTCCGGAATCCCCACCCAGCGCCTGTATCCTAACTCAGCTTTTCTAGGAGGCAACAAAGCAGAGTACGAGACATTTGCAGGGAAATTTTTGGAGAAAGGTCCTCCGAATCACAAAACCAGCCCCCTTCGCCAGATGTTCCCCATGTTCCAGATGTAAAGGAGACATTTTAAAGAATCAAACACGCTCAGTTCGTAGAAAGCAATTACGGCCACGCTTGTTGAGTTGACACGAGGTTCACGCCATGGTGTACTCGTGAATACCCGACGGCCCACTCTCGTTGTACTCAACGCGAGTCATGAAGCCCTTTGAAAGGCCCTGGTCAAGCACGAAGATGACCTTAGCAGCCATCTGCGCGCCGAGGAAGGTGGCTTCTTCAATGCCGTGGCCGCCCTGGGTGGCAGTGGGGCCCAGGCTGGCACCGGGAGCGTTGCGGTTGCCCTCGTGCTTGAACTCGGGGAAGTAGTCAGGCAGTCTCAGAGACTTGACGGAAGTCGGAGTCTGCGAGTGGCCGGTCGAGCGGTGATGAGCAGGCATGTTGGTATCCATGCTGGGGGTGCCAGGGGTGACACCGGTCATGCCAGGGTTGTTGTGGGTAGCAGCCACGAGGAGGGGGTTTACACCATGGGCGGCGGGGTGAGAATAGGGGCCGGGCTGTTGCCCCATGGGCGCCGGGGTGTTGGTACCACCGGTTGGGAGGGGTGTACTAAAGGCGGAAGGGATTTCAGACGTGAAGATGGTGGCGGACGGGGAGAGGAGGTATTTCTGATTGATGACGCCTAGAAGAGCTTGAGCAAAGCCTATACACGCCACATTAGTCTAGAACCAGCAGACGGAAGTTGTGGGAAGAATCTATAACTTACCTCGAACTCGGCTACCTGCCCCAACGATTATGAGGTTATCCCAAAGATCGCTGCGCTTGGACGCATCCTGGACGGAGAGGATAGTGTAGTGAACTTGAGCCGCAATATCCTCAAGAATGCCGGCCGTCAAACGAGGTCCGGGATTCTGGAGAGGCGTTGCGAGAAGGAAGCGCTCGGCGCCGACCTCAATCTCTCGAGTGTGACGGATGTACCGCCGGGAACCACCGGCAGGAGCGGTATCATCATTCAAGGGGACGAACTCCTCATACTGGAAGGTTGCCTTCTCCTTTTGGTGGTTCGGGGCGTTCTTCTGCTTGAGGTCCGCACCACCCTTCTTGGTGGTTTTCTCCTTCTCGATCTTAGCAAGGTACTCGGTGGTGTCACCGCTCACGATGGCTGCAACGTCCAAAACGCCCTCATCGTCTTCTCCGTTGTTCTCAATACCGGTCTGGGTACCCTCGCCAGGACCACGGGGCACGGAGTCGTTCCCAACCGTTCCACCGGTCGATGCGGCAGCTGCGGGGTTTGTACCCTGACGCGCGGTGGCTGCAGCTCCAGGCAAGGGCGTACCGGGGGCGAGGATTTCGGCGATATTGCTCCGCTTAAGCTGTTCGCACATCTCCCGGGTGAAACCCTTGGAGCCAAGCAGCTCGACGAGTCGATCGGTCATGGCGTCACCACCGCATCCTTCCAATGCAAGGCCTCGGCCCCAATCGTAAACCTCGAAATCCGTGACAGCAGTCACGTCCACCTTGCTCTTGCCGACGTCGATGATAGTCGCAGTTGGCACACCGTAGCCGTAGAGTGTAACGAGTGCAGAGTCAATGAGACTGAAGGCGGGCACCTTGAACTTCTCAAACACGAACTGAGTGATAACCTCGCGCTCGCGCATAGTCCAGACCGGCTGTGCGACCAACAGGATTGGAGTGTGAAACGGAGGGCTCAACGCGTTGTATATATGAGTCAGGAGAGCGAAGAAGCAAGGCCAGTCGACAATGCGTCCGTTTTGGATCGGGTACACAGCGCCTTCGACGGATGCGACGTCCTCCTCATAGAAGGTTTCCTGGGCCTCCGTCTTCTCGGTCTCTTCGGCAGTTTCACCGGCTGGCTTCACGGTGTTCTCGGCAGCTTCGGTGTTCGTGGTGCCGTTCTCGCCAGCAGGCTCGGCGTCCTTCATGTTGACGTCCTCCTTAGAAGACTCATTCTTGGTCGCGTCATTGCCATTGCTGGCCTTGACCGACTGTTGGCGTTCGCGGATTCGGTAGGGCTCATATTCTCCTTTCTTCTCTCCGGGGAACATGCGCGTGGGGAACCGAAAGCGCGCAGGCGTAAATGTTTCGGGCAAACCGAGCTGCGCCAAGGTCATTTGCGAACCCGGCGCAATCATCTGTATGAAAAGATGGTTAGAAGACGCCATGACTGATGCAGATATAAATCCCCACTTACTAGGATGTGCTCATCCTTGAAGGGCGGCATTTTGGAGGGTCGAGAACGCAAATGAACACTGCTGTGCCCTCTCTTGGAGGACTTGCGCTTCGATTTGGGACCCATCGTTGGTTTGGCGTGGCCGTGTCTTGGCACTCCAGCTGAGACGCGTTCCTATTGGATAATTGCATGGGTGTTGTTTCCCGAGCATTCAGGCGTCAAATCTTCCGCCTGATAAATTAGGCAATAAAATATTCGCCTGAGACTTCAAGCGAAAGTAAGGTCACGCCCACGTTTGCTTTGATTTGGGCAGGTGTGATTTTATTGCGGCCTCATAATACAGGCTGGACCGCTGGAACTGCTGGTGACGTCCATATCTCTCTATTACGAAGTATCTTGTAGTACATTGAGGTCATTTTGAGACGCTAAAATGCTCCCACAAAAGGATTGTTCATAAAATTTTACTATCAATTACCTTCTCTCCACAATACCTGAAGTCTCTGACTGAGTACTTGTGTGATGATTAGGGTAGCTTGAGGCATAATTGCAGTCCAGAATATAATCTACTTGCTGGAAAGCATGAATAGTCAAGTCGTGTCGAAAGGAATATGTCATTAGTTGTATCGCGTCTTGCTATTATGCGCTTAAAGGAGCGGAATGAAAAACAAAAGAACCATCAAGAAACTCCGTGGCCGTACCGTCCCGCCGGAAAAAAAGAAAGAAATCAAAATGACGCCCGTTTCCGTTGCCCTCTATGTCCAGCATGAGTTCGTTATGGAACCGAGAGCCGTCTTATTCTGGGCCTGCATTGTACTTCTCAGTCGCAGACCGGAAGAGCTCTTGCTGTTGCCGAAGAAGCTCCTCCTCGGACAGGCCACTCTGCTCCATCTTGCTCTGCTTCTTCTCCCGTGACTATTGAAACAGTATGTTAGCTAACACAGTCCAAAAAGACCTATGGTGGATAGGCTTCCGTATGCGCACCTTCAGCTGCTCCCGGTGTTCTTCTGCCACGGCTAGAACATCGGGGATATAGTCGGCAAAGCCAAGATCCCGCAGCGCCTTCTCGACATGCTCGCAGGCGATTGTCTTCTTGGCTTCTTTTTCGCTGATGTCATTGGCCTCGGAGGAGATCAAGGTGATGAATTCGACGCAGCATTCCATGAGGAGGTCGCGTGCATCCTTCGAGAAGGTCTGGCCCATGCTGGGAGGCAGGATTTCGGTGATGATCTTCTGGACCGTCGCTGTGATCAATGAACATTAGCAAGGTCTGGTCAAACATGCAGTGCTGCCTGTGAAGGCACGACAAACGAAGGTTTCCCGGGCGATCAGGCGCAGGGAATCATGGCGATGTGTTTGAGATGCGTCTTGACGCAGGATTCGGTAATACCTTTGGGAAGCGACAGGTCATCATTTGCTAAAGTGAATCCAAATATGTCAGCTTGCGCGAAGGTCAGGGTCGGGAGCCTTGAAATGGGAGTCTTACAGCCGAACTCGCGATCGGACATGGTGATGATATGTGAGATTGGATGTGGAGGAGCGCGTACGCGGCGACGGGGTAAACACGGAAAAAGATGACGACAAGGCTGAGAGTGGGCACTTTTTCCTTTGAGTTCTCAGTTCTCGCGTGGGGCGCACCTGAAGCATTTAAATGCTCTCCGAGGCGCGAAGACTCGGCTCCAATTATTTTCCTGCCGGCAGATCCTCACCGCCCGCATCCACATTTATTCTCGATTTTTTTTCGTGAGCTTTTTCCTTTCCTTCACATCTTCAGTCTGCCTTCAACACTTCCTCAAGAGTTGAATCTGATGTGAATCAACTCTTGAGGCTGCTCAGTAATGGTAAGCTTGCATTCCGCTATTTCCCCCTTTCCCTCTTACCATGATGAACATCGTTGTCGCCCCTATCATACAAAACCGTGGTGATTACACTGTCCTAGCCAAACGGACGAACTGATATCTACATCCACTGTTGCTTCTCTTTTAACTGCTTTGCGAAGAATCTTCAGCTGATTTCTTCAAGATCTTTAGCGAACGACAATTTGGCAATCCTGTGGAATGGACACATCGCAATTTGGAAATTTTCCACATCAGGTACGAATCAAATTATTCTTCTTCATTACACACCTCTTTTGTATGATGATCATCCTACATTCCATGCTAAGTATGAAGGTGTTCTGCACCTAATGCTTATAAAATGTACCTGCTTTTCATCTTTCGGCTGATTACACCCCATCTGCCTTTGACTTTACACCCATGGCGGTTGATGGCATTCGATACTGATTGCTGTACAGTGGCTCTAAACAGTATAAAGTCGAATTTAATAATGAACAACCAAATCTAAGTCTATTCCTGGAAAGCCTCGAGCTCCTTGTCGTTCCATCTGCGTACCGTTAGCATCATCCGAGTTTTCGTAGAGCTGTAGGAGGACATACGAGAGGAAACGGCCACTGAGGTCCTTGGGTGCGTCCAGCACCAGCTTAGCCATAACATGGCCGGGTTGCTCGGGCTTGACGAGCTTGCCGGCCTTGTGGGCGCCGGCAAATTTGGAGTGCATCTCGGCATCCAGATTCGTCGCGTGGTCCTCACGCAGCTCGCGCTGCATTTCGGTGTCGACCATGCCAGGTCGGATGGACACGGAGGTGACATTGGGCTCCTCACTGCCCAGACTCATGGCAAAGTGGTTCATAGCGGCCTTGGTAGCTCCGTAGAGACCCCAGCCAGGATAGCCGGTTGTTGCGGCTCCAGAGGAGGTGAAGATAATCTTACCCTTAGACTCGCGGAGAGCCGGCAGGGCTGCTTTAGTCTGTAGACTTGTCAGAGACACACTAGTGGTCAAGCGTGGAAGGGCAGGGACATACAAAAGCGACTAGGCTGAAGAAGTTGACATCAAAATCTTTCTTCCACTGGTCAACGTCGGCCGCAGCAATCTTGCCGACCTGGCCCAGGATGCCATGGTTCAGCACCAATCCGTCAAGCTGGCCAAAGGATTTGATCGCGGCGTCGACTGCCTTTTGGGCGAGAGAGAAATCAGCCAGGTCGCCATTGACCACTTCGACCTGCTTGCCATACTGCTCCTTCAATTTCTGGAGCGGCTCGAGACTGCGTGCCACCACGACAACATTGTGGGCCTGGGATGAAGTGAGGAGGTACTTGGTAACCGCCAGACCGATACCTATGATATTGTCAGTCCCAGCTGATGAAGCGATGTTGGTGGACTCTGACCTCGAGAGGCTCCGGTGACGATGATAGTCTTGGCTGCCATATTCAACGCTGTGAGTCGGGTTAGCAATGAGTCCAGTGGTTCCCAAGGTTGAAGCTAAATAGCATCGTCGGAGTTCGGTCGCCTCGATACGAGATCGGCGCGGGCATGCGAGGTTCCATCGGCCACACACACAAACACGAAACTCTGGCAGCAAACTGACTGGTTTTGCCTCCGGCAGATGAAGGAGCTGACCTTGTATCGTGATGCACCCACGCAAGCTTGTACTCGGAATGCTTCAATATGACTGGACGGAATGGGAGCTGTAGAATGAATGCTGGTGCTTCCAATCGGTGCGGGGCTTAAATAATCTCGGCATTCGGCTTACAGACGTCATGCCCGCTATCCACCCATGCAACTCTAGAACACCTGGGATTGGATCGGTCGTAGTACCTGAACTGATCATTCTAACTCAAGCTTCGGGCGCTACACCTAATAACTAAGCACTGTAAGTACGAGAATACTGGAGCACAGACAACGCTTGTTCGTGGACGTCACGATCTTGGATCATTGTTGTCGAGTTGAACGTGACCAGGTGCAAAGGCTGCCACGGTAGGTATATATCTCGGCTGGAAGTGAACCTTCCGATGACATCCATGCTAGTGTACCTAGATTCCGTGACAGGGCTGATCTACCTAACCAGAGGACCGATGCCCGTACTTTCCACTAGATGTCTCGAGACGGAAATTTGTTCAGGATGTACACCTAATATCCACAAGAAACTCAATTCTGAATTCATTAGTCCACTGTTCACTTCCACCCTTATGGATCCTGAGCATCAGGCTATCGTGACTCGTTCTCGGGAATGGAAGCGCAATGAAGAATTATTAGCGCAAGATTACGATCCGAGTCATGGAACCTTATTGAAAGACAGACCAGAACCTGAAATTTCCCACCGCGCCTGCACCCTCTGGACACCGTGAAAAGACTCCTATGCAACTACCTACAGTTCCTCGGATGATAGTTAATCCGATCGAAGCTCCCTGGCTTTAGTCAGCGTTGCCACTGGAGCTCTCCAGAATCTTCAGGCATCCGATATCACCTGGAAGCAGTCGTCCGCGCCCTCGCAATTTCTCGCTCCGTTGCCTCTATCATCCCCCCACGCGGATCTCTTCCATCCCTCCGTCTCTCACATACCAGTCACGCCGGCGACCAAGAACCTCCATAGAAGCCCATCATGGCCAACTACCTCGCCTCCATTTTCGGTACCGAGCAGGACAAGGTCAATTGCTCCTTCTACTACAAGATCGGTGCATGCCGTCACGGCGACCGCTGCTCGCGCAAGCATGTGAAGCCCTCGTACTCGCAAACCGTCCTCATGCCGAACATGTACCAAAACCCGGCGTACGACCCCAAGAACAAGATGAACCCGAGCCAGCTGCAGAACCACTTCGACGCTTTCTACGAGGACGTATGGTGCGAAATGTGCAAATACGGCGAAATCGAGGAATTGGTTGTCTGCGACAACAACAATGATCGTAAGTTTGGACTCTTGAGACTTTGATCTCATTCGGCCCTTGGCGCAAATAACTAACAGCTTCTTTTACTCTAGACCTGATCGGCAACGTCTACGCTCGATTCAAATACGAAGAAGACGCACAAGCAGCGTGCGATGCGTTGAACTCTCGGTGGTACGCCGCACGACCCATATACTGCGAACTATCACCCGTGACAGATTTCCGAGAAGCCTGTTGTCGACTCAACAGTGGAGAGGGATGTGTACGCGGGGGATTCTGCAATTTCATTCATCGCAAAGACCCTAGTGCCGAGTTGGACCGAGAGCTGCGCCTGAGCACAAAGAAGTGGCTCAAGGAACGGGGTCGCGATGCACGCAGCGCTAGCCGCAGCCCAAGCCCTGAGCCGACTCGACGGAGATACTAAGCGTGAATGAGTTGAGTGACGGCGGTCTCTTTTCTCTTCTTCTTTTTGCAATTTTGGGGTTTCTCATTTTCCTGTCTTCATACTCCCGGCGTTGGGCGAGGTCTCTGGATGATTTGATTCCGCTTTCGAGGTTCCTTGTGCGTAAGCAGCGTCACAAGAACTGGGGCTCAGCATGACTTTTTTTGCTGAATGGCATCTTGTATTTTAACCCATGATACCAGACCTACAATTTACCGACTTTGACATGGTTGGCTGTTCTCTGCTCGCTTGTCCCTTGTACTTATTCATTCTACATAACCTAGGTCTTCTAAAATGGTGTCAGACACTAGTAGTGGCCATGATGGGCTTCAAGTGTATGCGGTGGACGAGTCATCATGCTCGAGTATCGCACGCCTTGACCCTGCTCCAGTATGCGCTTATATTGCTTCCTCGAGAGGTGCATCTATCTCATCATCTACCTGGCTATTGACAAGGTGAATGTTGTGCTGCGAATGCTGAAAATCGATTAATGGTAACTCTATCGAGTGCATGTAATGGCTAATCTATGTTCGATGATAGAGAAATTTGGAAAGGTGTCTTTAGTATTTTACTTACTCTAAACCCAGTCTACTTACTCTAAACCCAGTCAATCTACAGTACTAGTGCAGTACATGACTTAGTACTATCCTGGTAGATGCCTTTCAAAACTCAACTTCTTTGTCCGCGGCAAGTCTTGGCACTCCCCACGCAACGCGTCAAATCGCGTCCGACCACTTCACATCTCGAGACCTGATCAGAGAGGCAGCGTCAGACCTTCTCATTACTTAGCAGAATACTGAAAACACGCTTGCTGCCAGAGACTCGGCATCATGGAAGTCGACGGATACGATGATCGCAATCGCGCCTTTCTCCAGGCTTTCATGGCCCGCTCAACCATGACTTTCGCAGAGGCCCAGCCAGTGCTAGCAGCCATAACCTCAGCTCATCGTGCGCCTATCTTCCTCCTTTATTATAGCCTGAATCATTACTGACCACTGAAACACGCGCAGGAGGACAAACCGTCGACCCAGAAGACATCACCCAAGAACACATGACCGCCTTTGTCGACGCCGCGAACTCGGCCATCTCTCCCTTTGACTTGGAAATCCGAACCTCCCGACGACAAGCCCCCAAAGAAACACACCAAGATGCAACGAGCGAGCCTCCCGTACTGGTATATGCTCTTGTCAATGCTACAAGCGATCCCTTAACCCAACTCGCGACAACCTACTCCGCCGACGAGATCGCATTCGTCAAGCGAGTTCTGGACTACATGTTCGATACGAACAACACACGCCGATGCGAGGGCATGGTCATCACATCGATGCAAGCAGTCCAACTAGCGAAAGCAGGCGGAGACCGACGGCGGTCAACAAATGTCGGGACACAGCATGCTGAAGGCGGTGCAGCGCAGAACTTGACTATGCAACAGGCGCAGGAGATGATGAGGTCCTTGACTAAAGAGGGGTGGTTGGAGATGAGTCGGAAGGGCTATTTCAGTTTGAGTCCGCGGGCGTTGATGGAATTGCGGGGTTGGTTGGTCTCGGCGTATAATGATGAAGATAGCAATGGGCGGCCGATCAATCGGATCAAGTTCTGCGCTGCTTGCAAGGATATTCTCACGGTGGTAAGGATGGCGAACCTAGTTCCTATTGTGTTTCGGTTTTGCGGCGAACTGATGTGAAGTTATAGGGCCAACGGTGTGACAAGCGTGACTGTCCCGGCCGCCTCCATGATCATTGTGTACCCAATTTTTTTCGCATGCAACGAGCAGAGAAATGCCCCGTCTGCAAGGAGGATTGGTCTGGGGAGAACTTTGTGGGTGAGAGAGCTGTGGAGGCGTCGACTCGCCCACGCCAGAGCAGGAATCTGCGACAAGGGACTGAGACTACCGCGGACTTATCTGAAGACAGCGAAGAAGAGGGGTGAACTATGGGGATTTGATCTAATGCTGACACTATCACCTAAGATCTCAACATGGTGCCACGCCGCTTGCTTGACAGATTCCTCCAATTCCTCCACCAAGTTCCCCTGGGTTCCACTCAATCGCACGATCTGTGGATAGAAGTTGAGCTGCGCCCAACAAGGGCGGGGCTGCAGAAGCCTCGAGTCCCATGTTCTTCACCAGGGCAAAAACAGAAGCGCCGGGCTATGCAATGAACCATCACCGTACCAGAGCTCATCAGCGACACGCCGATGGCCGCCAACAGGTTGCCCTGCCTTACCTGTCTAGGACTCACTATCAAGCTCATTCGAGACTAGGATTTTCGGCCATGGGATAGAGCTTGCTCAACTCAATTAGAGTTCAAATTTCCACCAAAATTTCCTTCTACATCCTGGTAAAACCCCAATGAAATCAACTAGCGCATGCTATCCCGCCGCGACAGGCATAAATCTCGCAAGTAGATGGCTCTTCGGGATAGAAATGTCTACAGAGGAGCTACACATGAGTCTACGTGCTGTCGATAGCATACTTGTAGAGCGGGATCCAGTGTAGGCGTTGATCCTCCTGATGTCTGGTTCATACCGGGGTCAATCTGAGAACTCGGTCGGCCTGATGATTCTCGGGTCCGAAAATGCATGATGTCCTGCCGACCGGAGCATAAGGATGTACCGATGAACCGATCCTCTGTCCCGGTGTGGGGGATAGAGTTGAGAATGGAGACACGAGACTTCCTGTTTCATGCCTCAGGCGCCTATCCACACCCGTTGGTGCTCGACGGTCGCGTAACCCTCAACTCGAGAACAATTCCATTCTCCTGGAAATCCCCTGATCCCCTCACCTGGAAGGCTAGAAGAACCCTGGAATGAGTTGCTCGCGCACCCTTCCCCTTTACTGGCCACCCCTGATATAAACTTCGTCGTCGACATAAGGACCTGCCTGTCCCGGCCAGCGATGACGGGGTTTTATCGGGCGTTTTATGGGCCCCAGCCACCGCCCAGTGACCCGTCCGGGGGCTTCTGACAATAACCACCCCCGCACAAACTCTGCGCCCAAACCTTTCCCAAGGATCCCAACAGTCCCAAGGATTCCAAAGGTCCGAAGCGGGAACAATGACGAGATGCCGCTTGGCCCGTTTCCCCGACCGGTCGCTGGCCGCTGCGGCGCTGCCTGGTTACTGGCCCAGATCTGGGCCAGATCAGGGCCAGGACTAGGACTCTTCGGTCCTGGAAGCTTCTATGACTGCGAAAGTACCGGCATTGGGCGGTACATGCGACATGAGAACCTACACAGCCAACCAAAAGACAGTCCACATCGTCATGGCTTCTGGCAAAATGCTTCTTAGCCGGTTCTTCCGCCGCCACCGTAAGAAATGAAGGATAGTAAAGCTCGGGGGGAGCCTGCCAGTCAAGTTACCAGCCTCATACGACATTCTCCACGACTGGGCTTGGCGGGGCCACAGCACTGACGACTCCACCGGGGGAAGATCTGCAGCTCGTATAATTTGCCCACGTCAAAGGCAAAGAACCCAGTCATTGAGTTTTGGTGTCGTAACCCCAACTGCACCATGGATGTAAGTAACTTTGATTGCTTCCCCACACTGAACTCACTGAAAGCATGGGCCTGAGCGACTTCTTGCAACTTGCAAGTATGGATCAGATTATCAAGCGCCATGTGGCTCTGGGATCGACGCTCATTTTGCTGTATCTGAGCTGCAGGGTGGCACTTAAATAGCTAGCGCATACCGTCACTTGACGTTGACACCCTTGTACCTATTTGTTTTAGTTACCGATCTCCGTCAACATCTCTTCTTCCTCTCATCTGCCGCCTCTCTCTATTCAGTTGTAGAAGTTGAGGAAGCCTGCCTTTCCCTCTATTAGACTATTCGCACTAAAGAAGTCAAGTGTCCTCAGCGGGAGGAAAAGACTGCAAGATGCAGTTCAAAGTGAGTAACCCCATGATGTGCACCTAATCTCTCATCAAACCATGACTGACAACGCGATAGCCTCTTCTGTGGACGGCACTGCCAGTGCTTTTCCAACTGAATTCACTGGTAGAGGCGGGTTCGCCAGTCAGCCGTGTGAACAGATGCTTGAAGGCATACACTGGAAACGGTGCTTCTGCATCAGCCAATGCCAGCACGAAGGTCTACCAAACCGACTTTGATGGCGTGACCTGGGATGACGATAACTGGCTCCTTACAACCACTGTTCTTGAGCAGGGTCGTTTCCAGACGCGAGGTTCCGTCGCCAACGGCTACCTCGGTATCAACGTTGCCAGCGTTGGTCCATTCTTCGAGGAGGACGACGCGGCTATGGGAGGTGATGTGATCAATGGATGGCCGCTCTTCTCGCGCCGTCAATCCTTCGCGACTATCAGCGGTTTCTGGGATTCCCAGGCTACCACTAATAGCACGAATTTTGGCTGGATCTCCCAGTACGGCAGTGACAGCGTCATCAGTGGCGTTCCTCACTGGAGTGGCCTGATTTTGGAGCTTGACCCGAAGACCTATCTGGATGCCAAGGTCGATAACTCTACCATCTCGAACTTTACCTCAACCTATGACTTCCAGGCCGGTGTCCTGTCTTGGTCTTACACGTGGAAGCCCAAGGGCAATCATGGTTCCTTTGACATCACCTACCGGCTGTTCGCCAACAAGTTGTATGTGAACCAGGCTGTGGTGGACATGGAGGTTGTTCCCTCCCAGGATGGCAACGGCACTATCGCCAATGTTCTGGAGGGATACTCTGCTGTTCGCACAGACTTTGTTCACTCTGGCGAGGACAACGGAGCCATCTACTCCGCAGTTCGACCAAATGGCATTGCCAACGTCACGGGCTACATTTACGCCA
>JAXQJV010000375.1:0-21423 GCA_037042255.1 Penicillium sp. PG106-07D
CATTGGTCACCGCGGACCCAGCGCTGGAGACAACACCAACATATTCGTTCGAGAGATTGTTCTGATCGAACCGCCCGGAACAGAGACCCAAGTCCTTCCAGTTGAGACCGACGGCCTGCACCCTGACCTCAATCCAGTCCCGCGGTAGAGGCTGCAGGAGCTCGGTGTATGGCCGAAAGTAGAGCGAGGTGAGAACTCCAGGAGTCTTAAAGGCTGCACGAATAGGCGTGACGTTGCCCAGCGGCATCAGCTTGATGTCGCGGTCATCCACCATTGTTTCGTCGTATCCCAGGAGATCCGCATCAGGGACAATCCGGCTCACCCACATGCAGCCGTCCTGCCAGACCAGGTCACGATTGACGGGACCCTCGCCGCCATTGAGAGCTTTTGCTTGCAAGGAAAGCTCTTGATCGACCAACGAGCGGAGCAATTCATCCAGCTCGCTCTCCTTGACTTTGAATCCTTCCGCGTCAATGTCTATGGAGAGGAAGTCGCCAGCAGGATTCTCGCTTCCCAACGTCCGCAGAAGGCCGGAGACAAAGGATCCATCGGGGTTGCGGCCCTTAACTAGGCCACATGAGGTGAGCCAGAGCATGCTTGCGGTGTTTGCAGCCAAGTGTTGGAAGAGACCAAGTCGATGCTGATCAGCGCCGAAGAGGAGGTTTTCACCGTCCAGGAATACAACGACGTGGGAGTTGGGCGATAAAACGTTCCGCACATCATCGAGGAGGGAAGTCTGGGTGGTAACGCCATGCTGCTCAATGGCGCGAGCTAATTGATGGAGAAGTGATGGGGCCCCGTTAGCCCCATGAAGGAAATGCACCACTTTGTTGTGGAGATGTTCCAGCTGCTGAGGGGCACTAAGAACGTGGAGAGTGACCGTGGACTGATAGTCTGGCACCACAATATCTCCGATAAGCTTGAAACCAGCGCTTTCGAGGCCGCGGCAGTCGCTGGCCTTGACTGTGGTCCCAATCTGAACAAGATGTCCGCCTGGGCGGATGAGACTGCGCAGATGTTCCCAAGCCTCAGAGGAGTGCACAGGACTTGACCAAAGAACAATGTCATAGAATCCAAGTTGGAAGCCTTGCTCAGATGGATTCCGGTTCAAGTCTAGAATCGAATAAGAGACGTCGCGGAAGTCCGAGGTGGATTCACGGACAAACGTAAGTTGCTCCTGCGAGACGTCTGCCACGACAAATTCGCTGTTTCGCTTGATACAGTTGGCGCCAACAAGCGTCTCGAGCACGGTTCGATGCGCGCCTGCATCGCTGCTGGCATTCACTTCCAAAATTCGCAAATCTGGATTGGCATGACCTGCCAAGTCGAAGATTTTGCAAAGCTGAGGGAATCGCCCGGCTCTCCCCGGAATCGACGCGAGAGCTTCGTTGAGCTGATTCTTGCTCAGTGTGCGAAGGTCAGGTCTCCAGACCAAGCGCGCGAATGGGCTCCAATAAGGCTTGCTGGCCGAGTCTCCGGTCGTAGATGAATCTTGTTCATTGTTAAGGCTGGTGAACCGCATATTGTCCACGTCCAAAATGACATTGCCCTCCTCATCCAGCATCTGCAGCTGGGCGTAGGCACCGCGCAGACCGCGCAGCTCGCCACGAGAGATACCGGTGGCCCGCTTACGACCCTCCAGCCGACCACGGTTGAATCGCATTTGGCCGAAGTGGATCGGAAGCTGAACGCTTGCAGTTTCAGCCTGGCCACCATTGCAAGCCATGAGGCCCAGACGAATTACCAGATCCAACGAGGCCGGGTGAATTGGATAGGGCGATTCGCCACCGGGGAACATGCCTGCCGTGGTATTCAAGGCCAATTTGGCAGATGCGATATTCTTAGCTGGATCAGCACGAATGTCCGAATAGCCTTGGAAGGATGGTCCGAATTTGAGGCCCATGTCGGCGAAACGCGTGTACCATGTCTGCGCATCCACAGCTCGCCCATCCATCGTAGTGTCAATCGGCGGGGCCTGCTCGAATGGAGCCACTTCGACCTTGATCTAGCCCGAGCAATGTTCGGTCCATTGATTGGCATCGCGGACAACTGAGGCAATGGAGAAGCGGGTCCAGCCTGGGGACTTTGCAGTGGCTCCGTCCTCAAGCTCCATATCGAGTACAATTTCAATGCCATAGTCATCCTCAGGAACCACCAAGGTCTTTTTGATGGAAACGTTGCGCATGGTCAGGCCGTATATAGGAAGGGCGTCGGGAAACTCCTTATAGGCATGTTCCGCGGCCACCATTGCCATCACAATGTGAGCAGCGCCGGGATGCAAGACATGAGGAGGAACGCGGTGATCGTCCAGCCAAGGTAAGTCCTTGAGACGAAGCATGTTTCGCCATTGGGGACGCAGCTTTGTGGTTCCTGGCACTTTGGATCCAAGGAGATCATGGCGAGGGGTGCTTCTCAAGCGGTATTCTTTACTGAGTCTGCTCTCGTGGTACTTGATGGGCCCATAGGTGTACTTGTACGGTGGCAGATCAATGGCTGTGCAGCCGTGCTCTAGTTGTCGCTGACCATCGAGTAGCTGTCCATCAACGGCATTGACCGCTACCAGATTTACATCGACGTTCAGGGCGAACAGGGTCCCTATGCAGTCGAGCATAGATCTCTGGGCATCTTCATTCCGCTTCAACGACGGGACGTGCGGGATGCTCTTGCCGAGGCTTTTGACGATCTGTCCCAAGGGGCTCTTCAATGCGGGATGCGGACCGATTTCAATTAAAGCACCAATATTCAGGTCCGGCACGTCGAGCAACTTCGAGACGGCATCGGTGAAGCGAACCGGGGACTCCAAATTGGCCCTCCAATAGGATGCTGACACTTGAGATGTACTTTTTTCTGGTGTGACAGAGGAAACCCAGGGAACAACCGGATACTTTGCATTTTCAGTATCGACACCGAGCTCTTTGAGACGGCGCATTCCAGCGTTGACTTTTTCTTCATATTCAGAGCCCAATGGCAGCATGTGGTGGGAATGATATGCGAGCCCACCGGTACGGACTAGTCTATTAAACACCGCCTCTCGAGTAAGCTTTGCACTGAGCTCTTCCACGGGTTCAGCGTCGCCAGAGATGGTCACGCTGTCGACCGAGTTGATGGCAGCAACCCTGACTTGACCCTCTAGCCCAGCTTGTCGGATATACTCAACTGCTCTTTCGGTTCCAAATCCGACCGCTAGCATTGCGCCCTTGTGCTTGTTCAAGGAGACTACATAGCCGCGGTAATAGGCAACCGTGATGGCTTCTGCAGCGGTTATGCGTCCAGATGCATAGGCTGCAGCCATCTCACCAGATGAATGCCCAGCGACGCCGGAAGGCCGAACGCCCCATGAAGCAAGAAGATCAACAAGCCCAATCTGGACAGCTGTGCAAACACTCTGTGAGACTGCGGGTGTCTGAACCAGGTCCTTCTCGCAGTTTCCGCGAAGAATGTTGGGAAGCTTCCATGTAACACGCTCGGGCAACATGGACAGAATCGCGTCTAGGTAGGAGATAGAATCTCGGAACACCGCATATTCAAAGATGCCCTCCCCCATTGCATGCCACTGTGCGCCTTGGCCAGTAAAAATGAAACCAGGGGAAACATGCTGAGGTGAAGAGAAGATTTGGATGTCGGTTTCCTGTCTCAGGCCAGTCTCTGCGACGCTGTCTTTGTCGACAATGCAGTAAGCTCGCTGCGCGAAGCGGGATCGTTTGGCAGCGAGAGTATATGCCAAGTCAGCCAGAGAGTGGTGACGAAGGTCTTGAGATAAAACGTCGATATTGGCCTCAAGCGAGGTTCGATGATGTGCTGAGAAGGGAAGGACCACTAGTTTTCGAGTAGCTGCATCGGCTTTCCGAACCATGGCCGGCGTGTTAATCACAGGGGAGTGGTGATTTGACAGAGCTGGGATACCATTGGTGCCATTGGTGCCATTGGTGCCGTTGATGCCAGTATCGCCATGAGTGGCATTCGAATGACCGCCTGTTCCATTTGTGTATCCATTTGAAACTCCATTGGTACCGTTTACATGGCTGTCGCCATTTGTCCCAGTCATTTCCTGAACACGCCGGCCAAGAATTCCGGGCTTGAGATAGGATGGAAGGACGTTGTGGACGTGGTCAATCACGCAGTGTCCGTTGGTCCCACCGAAACCGGCAGATGTGACGCTTGCCCGCTTGAGCTTGTTCTTGGGCCATAGCTCGACACTCGTGGTGACTCGTGCCTTGGCAGTCTGGAAGTCTATGCGCGGATTGGGTGTTTGGAACCCGAGGGTGGGTGGGATCTCTCCCTGTTCGATAGCTGCAACCACTTTCAGAATGCCAGGAAGAGCGCATGCACCTTCCAGATGGCCGAGATTGGTCTTAACAGATCCCACTATCAGTCTGTCTTCATACTCCGGAGACCGGGAAGCTCCAAAGACGTTTCCAGCTGCTGTGACCTCAATGGGATCACCGACGCGAGTTCCAGTGCCATGACACTCAAGCAGCGTGGTTTTGGAAGGATCAAGATCTCCTGCATTCTTGTAGCTGTGGGTTCGTTTTATTAGCCTCGGTAAGTCACCACATTTCCAGGCCACTTACGCTTCTCTAATAACAATCTCTTGGGCCGGGCCACTTGGATTCGTGATACCATTGGTACGGCCATTCGCGTTGATTGCCGAGCCCATGATCAAAGCGCGGATCGGAGATGCATCTTCGATAGCCAGCGACGTTTTCTTCAGGTAAAGAGCCGCAAACCCTTCACCACGGGCATAGCCGTCGGCCGATGCATCAAAGGTGTGGCTTCGCGAAGTAGCAGAAAGCGCACCGAGCTTCCCCATCGCAATGTGACAGTTTGGGTCCATGATCCAATTGGAGCCTGCTACAATAGCAGAGTCGCAATCCCCGTTCCGAATCGAAGTGATGGCCAGATGCAAGGCATACATGGCCGAAGTGCAGGCACTGTTGACCAACAGGCTGGGTCCCTTCAAATTGAAGACGTAATGAATACGGTTGGCCAGCATGTTGGGGAATGCTCCGGTGGCGGAATACTTGCCACCATAATCCCAGTCCCGCGTCTGCGATATATAGTTATCAAAAGAGATATCGCCCACAAAGACGCCAATGCGAGAACCAGATACGCTTTCCCACGTCTCTCCGGCATTCTCAAAGGCTTCATATGTCACTTCGAGAAGCTTACGCTGAGAAGCGTCCATCGTTTCCGCTTCCACATCTGTAATCCCGAAGAAGCCCGGATCAAAGTCTTGGGTCCTCTTCCAGTAGGAATCCACTGCTGGCCACAGCGGTGCCAGGACGATCCGAATTGGGATGATAATAGCCATTGGCCGAGAATCGTGGCTCAGTGAACTCTTGATGCACATCCCTTTGCTCCTTGAGGAAGTCCCATAGGGAAGGTATACTTCGAACACCACCTGGCATATGGCAGCCTAGCCGAGTCAGTTACTGTTCGCTGCTGGTGCCTGGAGTGCCTTACCAATTCCAACAAGAGCAATTGGGTCATTCCCGTCGGGGCATAAGGCAGGCATTTTGTGCGCTCGTGAAAGAACAACACACTTCGGAAAGTTTAGTATATCAAAGTTGTCAAATGAACGAATCGTAGAGCATTGACCATGTTGATGGCTGATCCTTTATACCTTTTTGCACAGGACATCCTAAACAGGGTAACTTCCTGAATGAAGGGAAGGATTGGGATCCATGTCGTATCCGCTTACTGTTTCATATCACCATCGCTGTTGACTTGGTGTCTCCATCTCACTGCACACGTCCCTCAGTATCAGGCCCTTTGGTCTTTTTGTCTCCGAATTCGGCATCTCTTGAATGTTCCTAGGGCTCTGCGTAATCTCGAGCATTTGCCATTCGCCATTCGCGATACGAACACTCATTGCTTCATGCATGTTGTCGTGGAGCTTCGGCTATCAGCACAGATATTGCCGAAGTCTCCATAGTCCGATCTGTGCCGAGGGTCTAATTCTGTGTCCATTCAGCCTCAATCTCTCTTGCTGGGCCGGCATAGATAGGGATCCGACTCACCTGGAGCGGAGTTCAATGAGCCCAGCTCGTGTATTGCCCTCTCTATCTCAGTCAAGGATCGTCGCTGTAACATCGTATCCCGCCGCTCGGTGTCCTGAGTTATCATCTGACAGCTGCATAAGTGGCGGCATCGAGCGTGCATGAATGTTCATAGGCTCGCAACAACCCTAGCAAGTCCGACTGCCAGGGCCAATCGGAAGAAGTATGTCATTTACATTGACATTGTGACAGTTTGTTATATTCTTTTTTGATTGGAGTCCCCATAGTTTATCAGGATCGCATCCATGCGGGCCGTGTGGTGTGGCGTGCCAAGTTAATGCAGGGATGACGGGATGGACCGCGGTCGGCGCCGAATATTAATCCGTGTACACACGGGGACTCGTTCTTTGTTTCTTTGTTCCATGTCTTTGAGCATTTGATAACTTGATAACCCCCTCTTGCGCCCAGCCCCGACCTGCGTCGGCCGATTTCTAGCGGTCTTCATCTCGTCCAGCATTTCACTATGCATCAGAGCCGAAAACGCCGCGTTAGAACGTGTTACCCATGCTACACACGGAAACAGAAAGTAGGTGACACCCGGACCAGCTAAACCTAGAAGCCTGGGCTGATAGAGTTGCAGTGTAACCGGGAGTACCCTTGCAATCATTGTACCCGCCGTCGGCGACCAGAGGAATGCGTCTATAGCGCTCCGCCAACAGAGAAAGCCTTCCAGAATACCTTCCGCTTGGAAGGTGCCATAGATGAGGCTCCTGGTCCCTTTCTCGAACATGCACAGCCCTCGAGCGAGACTTCGGGCCTGCATGAGGCTCAATGTCACTGGTCCAGCCACTGCAGCCAGCACTCAGCCATAGCCAAATCCTTCGGTTACTTTGAGGACAGCAACTCCAACACAATGGCGTTGCTACGGGGAGTGGGTCTCGTACTTTCTTTGTTGTGTTGTTGCCTTGAACTGACTGATTGGACCCCGCAGTTGACTCTGGAGAGTGAAACGGATCTAAGTGACCCTTCGCCATCCATGTGGGAACCTATCCAAGAGGAGCTTAGCCGTATGCCTCCACGCGAAATCCTTGACTTTCTCGTACAGTACTTTGTCTATGAGCTGAATTGGTAAGTCTTCTTGGCGTACTTCCAAGCAAAGTCGACTATCTTCTCTAATCCCGATTATGCGTGCAGGATGAAGCAGGTTGTTCATGCCCCCAGCTTCTTGACCCAATACCAGCAATGGTGGGCAAAAAGCAAGCCCATCGGAGTGGCCGATGTCGAATTTGCCATCCTTATCCTTCGCATTTGTTCGTATGCGACGCAATTCCTGCCTTCGCCGACTCATACCATCGACCAGATCTGTGGTCGACCGCTCTCGGAGATCCGCAACACATGCAGTGACGTCGCATATCGTCTTGCCAAGCTCTGCGAGGGTCTTGATTGGAAAGGCTCAATATTCCGTGTTCAGCATATCATTTTTGCGGCACTAACGGTCTCCTGTGAAGGAAGAACTGATCAATTTTGGGAAGCCATAGCCTCGGCCAGTCGAGCCGCCCAGAAAGCTGGCATTCACACTGACACTGTATCCAAAACATCGCGTGTTCCCCAAAATGACAGTATCCAGGAATTAGATAAAGAAATTCGACGAAGGGTTCTCTGTAGTCTTTATGTCTTGGACAGGTACGCAAAAGACCAACATGATCTAGGACAAACACTGATACCCCGTAATAGCCATTTGAGTCGTCAGCTTGATCGAGTCCCATTCTTGCCCGATCACTTAGTCGATAGCTCACTTCCCCGGCTGCGCTTGATTCCAGATATTGGAAATATGTCGGCAGAGATTGATACGAATGCACCAGACATGTTCACCGAACGGCTTATGCAAGTCCAACTTGGTCAGTTTTGGCGTCGAATTGGGTCACGTCGAAACTGTGATTACGATCCGACGCAAAGCGAGCAAAGATACGAGAAGCTCTGCGCTGAATATCTCCCAATCCTGCATACGGCATTTACAATAGACTATCCAGATACGACATGGGACAATGCCCTGCCAAAGCTACCAATGCAGAGACAACTTCTGCGTATCGCAATTTTCGACTCAGTCTGTTGGAATTTCCGACCGCTCTTGTCACTAAAGCCTGATCAGATTGCGGAGCTTGCCCCGTACAAGCAAGTGCTTCTCCAATCACAAAAACGAAGACTAGGCATGGCTGCAGTGAAAGTACTCGAGGCTGTCACTGCGCTCCATTCAATGTTTGGAGGCTCCTATACCCGGTTTGCTGCTATAATATTCAACACCTTTGAAGCTGCCGTTCTCTTACTTTGCCTTTCTTGTCACGCCGACTTCCCCTTTGATCAGGGAGACGAACACACGAACGTACTAGGTATTAAGGCTAAATTGACTTACAAAAAGGCCATCCAGGTTGCTGAATAAGCTATTAGTCGCCTTCAACTGCTGGCCGAATTCAGCGACATGGCTGCGACCGGGCTTGGGGTGGCTGCTCAACTATATGCCATAGCCGCCAAGGCAAAAAAATCGCCAGACTCAGTAGCTCCGGACTCATCGACTAATACGCTCTTTTGGCAACTTCCTTGCTCGGCTGATATGGGGACTGATAACGGCCTGGATCCCCACTCATCCTTGGGACAAGCCGATCCCGTATTGTTGAGCGACATTTTCTCCTGGGCGGCGCAAGGAGACTCGTATTCAAAGCTTTCTTCCTCATCTTACGAATTCCCCATGTCTTAGGAGGGTCCTGTGCTCTAGTATATTTTACCCACTGTTAGTGGTCGCGAGTTCCACAGTACTAAGAAGCATAGAAGGTTGCCGGATGGTTAGAGGAAAGCTACCGTTGACGAAAAATGACCAGACCATCGACGAGTGATTGAGGCGTCTTTTGACTTCGTCTAAAAGTTATTTGTTTGTAGTCAAAATGTAGCAATTACCCTTTCCGTCCTTGCTAAAGTTCGCAACATCAGCAAGGCTCAAAGAAAACTCCCTCTAAAAGATAATAATTACAAAATCCTACAAAAATTTTACGTAAACAAAGGATGGTAATTAAAACTTGAACAAGGGGACTTGTTCCTTACTAGGGAATCCATTAATCCATGTATTTTGGTTAGATCTGGCAGGGACCATGTGCGGACATGAGCCGGGTTTGACGCCGGATAATAAGCCATTGAATCAAATCATGACCATCAGATATGCTAATCTGAAACCCTTCACGGCTCTGACGATTGTTATGATGCCATTGTTTCACTCGTTTAGATAAAGCGCTCAAGCTGCGGACTGTTATATAGGGTTGTCATCACGCATCATACATCATGCATCATGCATGAAACCCGACGTCTCTAACATCTGTCGGCCGACGTGCGTCGGGGAAACGGCGGAGATTGTGGAGAAGAATCACTCCAATGCATTTCTTTCAAAATATGTCCGATGTTCTCCCCGGAGTTCCCCGTCTGTCCCCAATCTTGGCATCTAGCCACGTTGAAGATGGTTTCATCCCATAAGCCTCGAGCATCACGGAGACAATTGGGTCAATAGCAGCAAGGATGCCATGACTTGCTGTCCGGGTACTTATTGTGGTCGAGATATATTCGAAATGGCCTGCGTCCAGTCTCTGGCATCAATCATTTTTGACGTTGATGAAGAACACTACAGTATTTTCAATCATGTCGTGGCTCAAGATAGCACCAAATTGTGAGCCATATCAGGCTTTGAGAGTGTCTTTGCTCATTTCTTTACCTCTTATTGGCTTCTATGCGCTCTATAGATGGCTTCTCCCCAGCCCCCTTCTGGGTATCCCGTTCAACTCAGAGGCCGCCAAATCGATTTGGGGTGACGTCTTGGAGCTTCGAAACGATCCCTCAGGCTTGGCCAAATGGTGTAGTAAACAACTTGAGAAACATGGATCACCAGTTTGTCAGGCATTGATGGGACCCTTGTCAAAACCAGTGGTTCTAGTTGCCGATGTTGGGAACGCGCGTGAGATGCTGATGGGACGAAGTGACTTTGACCGGTCTGCCTATATTATCGATCGATTCCCGCTGTTTGGCGAGTTCCATCTCAATATGAAGACTGGAGACCGCTGGAGGCAGTCTCGCGGCTGGCTCAAAGATCTTCTCGCCCCACAGTATCTGCACAATGTTGCTGGTCCCGCTATTCACTCGTCGACGCTGAAGTTAATCAAATTATGGGAGTCCAAGTCTCGCCTGGCCAACGGACAGGTGTTCAGCATGATTTCTGACCTTAAGACTATGGCTTTGGATGTTATTGTGACCTTCCATTTCGGAGCCGACTTCCAAGACTCGGCCCTTGATAGACAAGTCAATCACATCGACAACCTTGATGGCACAAAGCTACCATCCGGTCAGCACGGCGAGGTCACTTTCCCCAGTGCACCCTTGCACGAGTTTCAGCAGGGCCTCACCGATGTCGGTGATGGAATGGCTGCTATCTACACTACGAAATTCCCTCCGTCGCTGGTATCGTGGTGGGCACGCTATATGTCTCCCTACTACAGGCCATTCTTCGAGGCAAAGGATAGGTTCATCCGCAAGCACATAGATCTTGCTATACGGCGCCACTACAACGACCAGGACCCTACCACCGGTATTGATCATATGGTGTACCGAGAGGCAAAGGCAGCGCGAAAGGCCGATCGTGAACCGCTATTTGGCAAACAAATAATGATCGATGAGGTGTGAACCCTTTCTTCCAGGAGAGAAACTATTACTGAAAATGGTTGAGCTAACTTATATAGGCATATGGAAACCTCATTGCGGGCCAACATACTACGAGCGCAGCCCTGGTGTGGATTTTAAAACTCCTAGCCGACTATCCCGATATTCAAGTAAAGCTACGAGAACACCTGCGCACTAAATTTGCTGGTCCTATACAGGACAACCGGCTACCTACGGCGGCCGAAATCATAAATACAAAGCTTCCATACTTGGACGCGGTGCTCGAAGAAATGCTGAGACTTCGTGCAGCAATGCTGGTTCCACGCGACGCTACAAAGGATACACAACTGCTAGGCTACCAGATTCCTAAAGACACAGTGGTTCTTCTCGTCTGTCAAGGACCTGACTACAGGCCCTCACCCCCGTCAAAGTACTGGAGCGATGTGAAAGCGTCAAGACTATACCCCGGCAAGGGAAATCCGGACTTGGAAATCTTTGATCCAGAGAGATGGCTCGTGCGTGATGAGAACGGAAATATCGAATTTGATGGTTCTAGTTACCCTCAGTTGGCCTTTGGACTTGGGATCCGAGCATGCTGGGGACGTAGACTTGCCATGTTGGAGTTGAGGATCATGACGACATTGATGGCGCTCAAGTTTGAGCTGAAAGACGTTCCAAAAGAGCTTGCGGGTCATGAGGCGAGTTATGATATTTCATATCGGGCAAAGAAAGGTTATCTGCGTTTGAAAAGTTGTTCAGGACTCACGTGAACGGACATCAGCCTACGTGGCGATTTTGCTTAGCAAGATTTTTAGAGTGAATATGTTGGCTCTAGGGCTCCTACTCTGCAGATAGCTAGCTAGCTCCAGTACAAATGGCCGGGGAAAAATAAGATCACAAACCTGAAATCGATTTGAATCGGTGTAATAGTTGAAATCGATCCAAACTCTGTTAAGATAAGAAATCATATATAGGGAGCGACACTAGTTATAAGCTAGCAGTTGAGTAATATTTAAGATTTAACTTTCTAGGTGACCACTTTACATTTGATAGAAATCAGACGGGGTCAGACTTTGAGTGTGGACTCCGAGATACATTCCATATAGTCAGGCGTTGATATCGGCTCCGTGCTAGAATAGGGGGCGGTATAGGGCAGCAGGCGGTCAAGCGGCTGCTCGCTGTCCAAAGTTACGGGTGGAAAGACGGCCGTTTTTGGCGCCAGAGGCTGTCATTTTCGGCGTCGTTTTCACAGGTCCCTATATTCTAGTTGTGATATCGTTTGGCGATTACTAAATTGACCGCCCCTCTGCATATTCTGACCCCGTCCTGCCTGAAAATGCCTAAATTTCAGAAAATCAGGCATTAAGATGGAGATAGTCGATAACATAAGATAGTAATTGGAACTTAATCTCTAACTGCCCTAATCACCCTTTACCGCGTTTACTTCCCTACTTATTTAGTTATCTACGTCTTTTCGATGTACAGGTTTATACGCAAACTAAAAGAGGGGTCGAAAGAGTAGCAGAAACAGTAGCAGGAGGAGCAATAGGAAGAGTATTCTTGGGAATTTCGGGTGGAGAGGCAATTTAGTAATCTCCTATCTTTGAGTTATCTCACAGCCAGCAGCCTTGACAATTTCCTCCGGGTTTTTAGTTACCAAATGACATAGTGTCATGTGAGGGTCTCTATCTTCCTGAGTGCTGTTCTGGCGGCAGGACCCATTGGTGCTCCGCGCTTGTCCAGGAGCTTTCGGTGTGGAGTTGCTCCTCATTCCTCCCCTTCATTCTCGATGACTTTTCTAAGTACATCATAGCTTGATCACCCTCAATAGGGGGAGGGGAAGCTTTGCGGACATCATGGCAGGAATGTGGATAACTCTTGTTCCGAGGAATGTTCAATTGTAGATCTTCGTGCATTATAGAGCTTATTAGAAGCTGGGGTATGGTCCCATGTCATCTTGTTTCGATTTTCAATGCTTTGCGTCAGGTCTGTCAGGGCGAGGTGAACTAACTAAGCAGGACAAAATGGCACCATCAATGAATCCAAATGCGCCAGTGGAGGCGTTGAAGATCGTTCCGAACAGAACGCACCCGAACTGGGTCAAAGATCGGGGCCTACGAAAGCTGAATCTGGGGATTGCTTTCATGTTCGCCTCATCTGCTGGAACTGGATATAACGGGAGTCTGATGAACGGTTTGCTGGTGTTGCCCGAGTGTAAGTCCGAAGCATGACCCAAGAAAGCGTCAGAAAGACTATGCAGGCTGAGAATCTCCTTGATATAGTTGCCATGATCATCGGAGGACTCAAGCCCAGCATCATCGGCCTCCTTATCGCTGCCTACTCCTTGGGGGCATTCCTGTCCTTCACTCCGGCTTCTTATATTGCGGACAGACTGGGAAGGAAGTGGTGTGTCGGCGTGGGATGTTGCTTGGTTATTATATCCTCTTTTATGCAGATTGGTGTACAGAGTCACTGGGCCTTTTTCGGCTGTCGAGTTCTCGCTGGCGCCGGCGTGGGCACTGCTCAAACCGCCGCACCACTACTGGCAACCGAAATCGCTCATCCACGCCAGAGGCAGACAGCAACAGCTTTGTACAACGCATGCTGGTGCCTTGGATCCATTGTATCGGCGTCCATTTGTTTTGCAACCTTATCGATAACTGGAGACTGGTCATGGCGGCTGCCCTGCCTTCTCCAGGCTTGTTTTCCGGTTACCCAGCTCATAGGGCTGTGCATTGTCCCTGAAAGCCCTCGTTGGTTGATCTCAAAAGGGAGAAACGACGAAGCATTGGTGGTTCTGGCCAAGTATCATGCAAATGGGGACAAGCATGATGAGCTGGTCCAGCATGAGTTCCACCAGATCTGCGATACTATCAGCATCGAGGCGCTTGAGCCAAGGAGCTGGGGCTCGTTCTTCTCATCCAAGGGCGATATTCACCGTCTGGTAATCTGTGTCATGGTTGGGTTGATGCAGGAGTGGGCTGGAAATGGTAAGATTGATGCACGGAAACCCTGGGGCAATCTTGGCTGACACTACACAGGAATCATCTCCTACTATCTGGCTCCCATTTTGGCCTCTGTGGGAGTCACACGCGCGGCAGACCAAGCATCAGTTAATGTGGGCCTGCAAGTTTGGAACCTCTTCCTCTCAGCAGGGGGCGCTGTGGCCTCTGAGCGATATGGCCGGCGCATTCTTTGGCTTCTCGGTACAATGATCATGCTGTTCTTCCTTTCTATGATGACCATTGTAGCTGGGGTCTTCCAGGAAACGCATGTCGCCACGGCTGGTTTGGCCGTGGTGCCAATGATCTTCCTCTTCTTCTCTGGTTTCAATCTCGCCTATTCACCTCTGTTCATTGCATATCCCGCCGAGATCCTGCCGTTCCCACTTCGCGCCAAGGGCCTGGCCATTACACTGTCAACGGATGCGGTCGCGTGCTTCTTTAACCAGTACGTCAATCCGGTCGCATTTTCAGCGATGCAGTGGAAGTATTATCTTGTCTATGTGGGATGCTTGACGTGGTTCTTGATCACGGTCTATTTCCTCTTCCCTGAGACAAAGGGAAGATCCCTTGAGGAGGTTTCCAGAATCTTTGATCGCAAGGAAGTGCGAAGTGAGGATTCGAGTGAGACCAAGACAGAGTATTAGGGAATCGAAGTGTTGGCACTGTTAATTTTAACGCGCTACCAGAATACATGAGATCGCAATGCTCATATGGGAAAATGTTGAGAGTCCATATTGTCCGTATTTCAATCGCTGCATTGCATATGTTTGAAAATGAAAACATTCACCATCAGCAAGATATTTCTGTGCGCACATATGTCACTTTAAATTCCTATGATACTAAAAAGGTTCCCTCATTTCCTATCCTCATGTCGGCTCCATTCCCATGTTGCCCGAACTCTCTCTTTTCCTCGCCGATTTCCTTGACGCTTGCAGAATCCGTCGGATCATCCTGTCCCTGGCCTGTCTTCAAGATTTGAAACAACTGATCTGCTGTGAGATGATCATTTACCCCCTCCATCCGATGTGCATAGCGAAGTCTCCCCCGTTGAAAGATCCATTCACCACCTTGCTGGTCCCAACTTCCACCCTTCAAGCCCGCCCACCCCCGTTTCCACATTTGCTTGAGGCATTTGCCTAGAGCACTAGGAAACGACTCTGGTGTATACGGTGGCGGACTGGTAAATCCCACCGTGGTCCGTTTCATTTGTAGGGCCTCGTATATTTTTGCCGTGGGATCAGTGTAGATGGGAAATGCATCGGACGTTTCTTCCATGTAGGGTCCTATGAGAGTATGGTCGCCGCACCCGATGATGATCACCTGGGCTGGTTTGGCGCTGGCTGGAATTGTATCAAGGAGGTTCTGAGTTATTTGGTGAGATAGTGTTTTGACATAACTCTGATCGTACAGGCAGAAGAAATGGCGCACTAGATCTGTCATGTCAGCCAGCGACTTTGACTAAATTGATCGATCGCCCGAGTCTCATACCGAAAATGACAATCGTCGTTACCGAGTCCCCTTTGCCCGCTACAAGCTCGCCAAACCTGACAAGCTTGCCATTCTTCGATTGGATATTGAGCTCATAGGCTTCATGGAGTGTCTCGTCGCATAAGAAGCTGGGGCTGACGCCCGAAAGGATGCTGGTAGCCATGATGCGACCGAAGCGTGACTGACAAATTGATTTAGTTTGTAGAAGGGTGAGGAGGTTAAATACTTCGAATCAAGTCCTCAGTCGCTGAAGTCGCGTTACTTCGGCATCTATACTCTCGAAAAGAATATATGGATATGGACATGAACAAGCCCAGATGCAGCTAGTGACATCATGACCTCCAGAAAATGAATTGTATTGGCGAACCCCAGATAATCAGTGCCATGGGACAGCTAAATAGTCTATCCTCTCTGGCGTATATTAACAAGGTTCTGAAAGTTTCCTGGGACAAGAATCTGGCTTTCTTCATGGTTATTTTTGCCGGGGAGAGACTGGCGTTCAATTGGTGGGCGATATGCGCAACGTGGATGTAGAAAAGGGACTGGACTAGATACCTTTTGTCCTTTTAGGCTCTTCGTCGTGCTTCAGGCACATGTATTGAGCGCGTTAGTCAGGTCATATGGAGAAAGAAGGCTGTTTAGGCTCACTTTGGGAGTTCTAGGACCGTCAGATAGGACCTTGCTATACATTCAATTAGACGGGCCTATGTCTTCTAATAGTCACTATTTGCCGCGCCCCCACATTATCCCCCACATATTCCGGGAGGCTAGAGCGTACTTTTAACAGAAATACCTCCACCCCGGGTTACTTTGCTCGTAGAGTCATTCGCGCCAACATTACTGCTATTCGGCTGGGTCTACTGACTCTGTCAAACTCTTCGGATTTCTTCGGCCTTTAGAATACTTCGGCCGATTGTGTGAGAGAATCTACTGATAGTCTTTCAAATCCGCAGGCATTAGGTGAGAACTATGGAATTGGTGGAGGTTGTTTCGCAGCTAAAGAATCTTACGTCCTTTGAAGGATGGCTCTCCATGAAAGGTCTGCTGCGATGCCCGCTTAGGCATTTGTCGCTTCTCAGGACAAAACATTGCATGTACAATCGTCGTTACTTGATTGCTACCACTTTGCTTAAATGCTTTCGAGATGCTACAAGTTGGGGGGTTTTCGAGTGTTGCTAACCTGGACTGGAGGGGCTATCTTTGAAAGACCTTTGCAGCTTCAATAAATAGCTACCTGCACAGTTGCTCTTCCTCTTTCATGAAAAAGAGCCCTACAGTGATTAACCAGCTCGTAGAAGGATCATGTCGTTGATGCCTAGAGCCGATACGATATACTTGATCCACAACCAATAGGAGCAGATCCGAAGCTGATGATACCTTTCCCCGCTTGCTATACGAACAAGCCACCAGTGCAACCTCATCTCACCCTCTTGAGTCTCTTCGGCAATACAGCTTCTATTTAGAGCGACTCTTCGCCCTCGCCAGGCTCAGTCTCACGGATACTGCCTCTTTTTGAAAAAGATTTTCCATCAATCTCTGCGAAATACCGAGTTAGACCGGAACAACGCCAGCTCGGAAGCTCCCGCAACAAACCTCCCCCTGTCCAGCAATATGGAAGAGCCTCAACCCCCACCAGCAGACATCCCCGTCAACGCTGGTAACTCATCCACGACCAGTCAACGACCTCCTCGTTTCATCGTTATTGGTGCCGGCTCTCGAGGAAATGCCTACGCCCGCGCGGTGAAATCTACCACCCCCGGCATCCTCCATGCCGTGGCCGAGCCGCACGATTTCCAGCGGCGCGAGTTCGGACGAAAATATATTTGGGGCGCAGACGGATCTCCAGGTGAAGGACAAGAATTCACAGATTGGAGAGAATGGCTACGATGGGAAACTGAGCGACGCAAGAAGACCGTCGGCGATAGCTGCGCTGCTTCGCAGACTACCACTCCCCTAGGAGTCGACGGCGTATTCATCTGCACGCTAGACGAAACCCACGTCGAGATCATCCAAGCCATCGCGCCCCTACACCTCCACATCCTCTGCGAGAAACCCTTGGCCCTGTCTTTACACGACTGTCTAACCGTCTACCGCACCCTCCAACCCACCGCCAGCAGCCCACCACCCACAATCTTCTCCATCGGCCACGTCCTCCGCTACAGCCCCCACAACACCCTCCTCCGCACCCTCCTCCTAAACGACCGCGTCATCGGCGACATCATCTCCCTCGAACATACCGAACCCGTCGGATGGTGGCACTTCTCCCACAGCTACGTACGCGGCAACTGGCGGCGCGCCACGCCCTCCGGCGACGGTTCGCTACTCACGAAATCCTGCCACGATGTCGATTTCATCCTCTGGCTGCTGTGCTCGCCAGCCTCGCTTGAGGACGCCCGCGCGCTGGGCCACAAGCCGCATTTCCCGCGGTCGATTGCGTCGGCGGGCGCGTTGACGCAGTTTCGCGCGGCGAGGAAGCCGCTTGCTGCGGGGGATGCGACGAATTGTCTTTCTTGTCCGGTCGAGCGGGAGTGTATTTACAGTGCTGTGCGGATTTATAAAGATGCGCACCTGGCGAAGGGCCGTCGCACATGGCCGGTTAAAATTGTGTGTCCGGACATTGAGGACGTGTACAGGACTGAGGGCGCAGCCGCCGCCGAAGAACATCTACTCTCGAAGTTGCGTGAGGATTATGACCGCCGCGTGCAGTCTGATGCCGAAATCGCCGCTCGACCGTGGTACGGGCGGTGCGTGTACGAAGCAGACAACAACGTCTGCGACGACCAGGTCGTGACACTATCGTGGGACGACGAAGAGACCGAACCAAAGCGCCTCGCCAAAACAGCGACGCTGCACATGATTGCCCCGACAGAGAAACAGTGCGAGCGCCGGGGCCGTGTATACGGGACAACAGGTGAAATCGAATACGACAGCCACACGATTCGCGTTTACGATTTCGCGACTGGCCAGACGAGGAGTATCGAAGTGCCGCAGCCGCCGCCGGAGAGGGCCGAGTCGCATGGTGGTGGGGATTATGGGCTTGCAGGACAGTTTGTTCGTGCTGTGGAGGCGGTTATGAATAAGGGCTTGGATGTTGAGACGGCGCAGGCGCGTTTCATCGGGTGTACACTGGAGGAAGCGGTGCAGAGTCATGCGGTGGTGTTTGCGGCGGAGGAGGCGAGGAGGGAGGAGCGGGTTGTTAAGTGGGAGGAGTGGTGGCAGAGGAAATTGGATGAATCAGCCCCCGCTGCTGCTTAGGGGGTGATTTGGATGCCCTCACCAGGGTATGACTTATAAATTAATGACTCGATGATTGACGACGATATTCTGCTTCACGAGGCACCATCATGCCGCGGGAAGTGAGGCAGGTTACACGACGAAATGTTATGTTTACTTAATATCGTTTCCAGAATTCAAATTGACATTCTCTTTTATCAACTGATATCTTCAGTATCCTATCCATCTTTATCAGCAACGGAGGCGAGATATCGTTTTGACAGGAGCCTAGCACTCGAAATATCCCAGGTCACCTGCCAATGATACCCCTACACAATGTAAGCATAATGAACGCCCTGAGATACTACGCTTGGAAGACTTCCATCTTGTATGCACGGTAAAATATAATCGTATTCCATCATATTACTCGGAAGACCTCACTGTATCCATACGCTCCACAACACTTCGTCCGTTTCTTCATTCATGATCATAGTTAACAGCTCATTCCAAGCTTAAACAATAAGAATATAGAAAATAAACTCGCGATCCCCATCCAGTGGATCACACGAGATATCCAAAGCACAAAGTTACCCGCTTAAGTCTTGACATCAGGCTCCTCACGGCCAACGTACTCCTTGAACTTGAGCAAGTTCAGAGCAGCAGCGACGTTGTCAGCCAGGTACTCCTGAGCACTGAGGCCAAACTTGGACGCATCGCTCTCGTAGCGCTCAATGTACAGACGGATCGTGGCGCCGCTGCTGCCGGTACCGGACAGGCGCACGACGATGCGGCTGCCGTCGTCGAACTTGGCGTACAGACCCTGGTTCTTGGAGACGCTGCCGTCGAGGTCGGTGTAGGAGAAGTTGCCAGCATCGACAACCTTGCGGGAGCCGACAGAGGAGCCGATAAAGGAGTCGCTTGCGACCAGATCGGCCAGAGTACTGACAACCTTGTTGGCACCGTCGCTGTCGACGTTCTCGTAGTCATAACGAGTGAAGAAGGTGCGGCCGTAGGTCTTCCAGAACTCATTCTGGATGGAAGCGATGCTGGGGGTCTCCTCGGGCTTCTGCTTGGCGACACCGGCGATAACGTTCAGCCAAGCAACAACGGCCCAAACACCGTCCTTCTCACGGATGTGGTTGCTGCCGGTACCGAAGCTCTCTTCACCGCAAATGGAGATCTTCTTGTTATCGAACAGGTTGCAGAAGAACTTCCAGCCGGTAGGAACCTCGTAGCTCTGCAGACCCTGGGCCTGAGCGACGCGGTCGACCGCACCGGAAGTGGGCATCGAGCGGGCAAGGCCGTACACGCCCTGCTTCCGGAACCAGGGGATCAGCTTAGCGTGGTGGGCAATGATGGCCAAGCTATCACCGGGCGAAACAAAGGTCTTCGCGCCGTAGATCATGTTACGGTCACCATCACCGTCACTGGCGGCACCAAAGTGCACACCGTTCTTGTCAACAGCCTCGACAAGCTCGTGAGCGTACACGAGGTTGGGGTCGGGGTGACCGCCGCCAAAGTCCGGCTTGGGCACGCAGTTCATGGTGCTGCTGGCGGGCAACCCGAGTTCCTTGACGAAGATGTCCACACCGTAGGGACCGGTGACACCGTGCATACCGTCGAAGAGCACCTTGAAGTCTTTGTGGGTGCTGAGGAACTCCTTGATCAAGTCGAAGTCGAAGATCTCCTTCATCATGGTCACATAATCGGTAGTAGAATGGACAACCTCAATCTCCAGAGGGCCGTAGGTCTTGGTACCAATAGTGGAGAGGTCGACATCGGGGATATCGGCGTACTTGTAGGAGTTCAGGGACTTGGCGGTCTCGAAGATCTTGTTGGTCACGCCCTCGGGGGCGGGAGCGCCATTGGCCAGGTTGTACTTGATGCCAAAGTCGTTGTCGGGACCTAAGCAATGATTACATGGTTAGTGATCGGAGAACGCGGTCCAATTGAACAGCTACCGAGCTTGGCTCTCGTTACTTACCACCGGGGTTGTGACTGGCAGTCAGCAGAATACCACCCGTCGCCTTGCGTACACGAATCAGGTTGCTAGCGGCAGGGGTACTCATGATGCCGTTTTGGCCGACCAGCAGCTTCTTGACGCCATAGGCGGCGGAGATCTTGGCAATCTTGTTGATCACTACATCGTTGTAGAAACGGCCATCACCACCAATGACGAGGAAAGAGTCCTGGACACCCTCGGGAATGGACAGAAGAATACTGGTGATGAAGGATTCGGAGTAGTTGGGCTGCTGGAAGACCTTGACCTTCTTGCGGAGACCAGAACTGAACGGAGCGGGGGGTTCAATTAGCGATCTGAAGCAGGGAACGGGATCCAAGGGCGGGGGGACGGTGAGGGGACGAGAGAAGCAACTTACGTGCCCGGCTTTTGGTCAGCAAAGGGCTGAATGGAGACGGTTTGGACCGACATGATGACACTTTTAAAGAGGAGAGGTGAGGTGGGAGTAGAGAAGGAGGAGGAAAGAGAAGTTCACCGACGAGGAGGAGAGGAGGGGCTGGCGTCATGTGTTGATCATCCCACTTGTGGCACTAACCAACTAACTTGGACAACTCCAGTCCTCACAACTACGGTACTTTAGTGTTTTACTGTAGTGGCGCTCCTAGTTGGACTAGTTCAACTCTCGACTCCGACCAACTGAGACAGCTCAATTGCGCATGGGCCTGGGCCTCGACAAGGATTTTCCGCCCATTCAAGCTACACGAAGCTGTCAGTACCTCTCAGATCGGTCCTGTACAGTGTACACACAAGCTGGATATCGCGATAATCCCACTGTACTACCTCAAATCAACGAAAAGGAAATCTTGACGTGCCTTTGGCAATAATGGAATATGCCAATGGCAATGCCAATAATGTCTCACCGAAGCTTCTCAAAGGAATCCAAAATAAGTCGCCCCACGGAGCAGAGAGCTCCCCACCCCAACAGAGCTCATTATGCCTTTACGATATAGTCACTAACGCAACTCTCTCTAGCATATATAAGGTTAATCCTACACTATATATTCCTATA
>JAXQJV010000376.1:0-21376 GCA_037042255.1 Penicillium sp. PG106-07D
GTAGGGAGTGTCCTGCGCCTCACGGTACAAATGGACAATACCCCAGACACTATCACCGACTTCCTGGTCTAGAGGAATGTAGCGGCCCTTCGTGCGCAAGCCACCGAGGATATCAGTGCCAATGCCCGCCGCGACGAGGTTATCTTCCCTGCCAGCGGTAGAAAGCGTCGTACTAGTACCCCCTTGGGTCCGCTTTCCAGCACCCTCGTCAGGAGCCATCATATCAATACACTCGATGAGGATTTCTCCAGCCCGGATATCGTTTTGAAAGTCGGAGGAGGAGGTAGAGGGGTAGAGGGGTAGCGAAGACGAAGCCGAATGTTTGGACGGAGAATCAGATGAAGCAGATGCAGAAGCAGAAGCGTGTTTGAACCGCCGTTCAAGCGTGAGTTCCTTCCCCGGTGTATTCGTGCGCGGCTGTGAGAATTGCGGCTGGGAATTTGAAGACCGGATTCGCTTCTGGAACGGGAGCAGCGCTTCCCATGCAGAGTCCAGGGCCAGCGATGAGGAGCTGCGTAGGACTTCAAGACTGAGATGGTAGAAGTAAGCGGGCATCCCGGGCGACTGCTCACATGGTTGTGAGGAAGAGGTGCCGCGATCTCTAGGATCCCGCATCTTTCTGGTCGGACGGGAATCCTGCGATAAGAAATCGATGACCTAAGCGTGCGCGGATTTTTTGATGCCTGAGGTTTACAACTTGGTGATGGGTGGCGAGAGGGCAAATGGCGCCTTGATTTTGGTGGTTAGTAGATGAGCCTCGTCTACTAACAAGGACCGTGGTGGCTCTCTCGACGACAGATTTATTATGCCGTTGGGGGATTCTCAAAGGTCAGGGGTCCAGAGGTGACAGTTGCGAACGTACCGCTTGAGACGCCTGAGACGCCCGAGACAGATGGCCTGTATATTTACTCAAAAAATTACAATTTACGATCTACAAGTCTGGGAACATGATGCTAGCAAAGACCAGCAATCTAGCCTGGTTCATTCATTGAATAATAAGATAATGCCTGAAGATACCGTCGTAAGAAAACACAAAAGAAGCCTCAGCTTCGAAGCCGACCAACGCCATGCAGGTCCATCAAGAGCCTATCGCAGTGTAGAGAAAGGAAAGGTGCAGAACAGGAACCGGGATTTCGGCTTCTACTGACCACCACGCAGACGCAGCACCAGGTGGAGGGTCGACTCCTTCTGGATGTTGTAGTCGGAGAGGGTGCGACCATCCTCCAACTGCTTACCAGCGAAGATCAGACGCTGTTGGTCAGGGGGGATGCCCTCCTTGTCTTGGATCTTAGACTTGACGTTGTCAATGGTGTCCGACGATTCAACCTCCAAGGTGATCGTCTTGCCGGTCAAAGTCTTAACGAAGATCTGCATACCACCACGCAGGCGGAGCACCAAGTGAAGGGTGGACTCCTTCTGAATGTTGTAGTCAGAGAGTGTGCGACCGTCCTCGAGCTGCTTGCCAGCGAAAATGAGACGCTGCTGGTCGGGGGGAATGCCCTCCTTATCTTGAATCTTGCTCTTCACGTTGTCGATCGTGTCGGACGACTCCACCTCCAAAGTGATGGTCTTGCCAGTGAGAGTCTTAACGAAAATCTGCATACCACCACGAAGACGAAGAACCAAGTGCAAAGTAGACTCCTTTTGGATGTTGTAGTCGGAAAGCGTGCGGCCATCCTCGAGCTGCTTGCCAGCGAAGATCAGACGCTGCTGGTCAGGGGGAATGCCCTCCTTGTCCTGGATCTTGGACTTGACGTTGTCGATGGTGTCAGAAGACTCAACCTCGAGGGTGATGGTCTTGCCGGTCAGGGTCTTGACGACTGTGGCGAGTTAGTAAAAGTAACAAAGAATAGCGGCTCTGAGTGGGGAGCGGGTAGGTGTGGAGCACGGGGGCGAACGTACAGATCTGCATGCCACCACGGAGGCGCAGGACCAGGTGGAGAGTGGACTCCTTCTGGATGTTGTAGTCGGAGAGGGTACGGCCATCCTCAAGCTGCTTGCCAGCAAAGATCAGACGCTGCTGGTCAGGGGGAATGCCCTCCTTGTCCTGGATCTTGGACTTGACATTGTCGATGGTGTCGCTGGACTCCACCTCAAGGGTGATAGTCTTGCCGGTGACTGAAGGAAAGACAAGAGTTAGCAGGGCTGCCGAGTGGCGACGAGGAGTGCGCGCCTAGGCAACCAGGCACGAGAAGGGAAACTCACGGGTCTTCACGAAGATCTGCATGGTGAGCGCAGTTCAGCGATGATGGAAAGTTGGATGGTGTAGTGGATGTAAGTAGGAGAGGGTGGTAACGGGAAAGACAGCGAAGTGGGTGGGAGGGGGAGTGGGAAAGAAGAAGTGGAGTGGGAGGAGGAGAAGAGGGGGTGAGGTTTAAGTAGGAAAGCGATGTGAGATGAGGGGGCGAAGCGCCTTAGTCAGAAGAGCATGACGCGCGAAACTGCTAGAATAGACGGGGGCTGGGCGAAGGCAAAAACCACAGCAAACTTAAAAGACTTACTAAGATAGTAAGTACTAACTTAACTAGTTAACTAACTCAACTAACAGTACTGATCTAACTTTACTACGGAGATAGTACTACACACTACGCTCTGAAAGGATGCCGTGGTGCCGGATGAGTCAAGAAAGGATACGGGCTCGGGGTCGGGCCACCAAGGAACAGACTGTGGACGCCACCGGGCAAAAAGCATGAGAAAAACCGGGTTCCTAAACTTCCATATGCGTGGTTTTGGTTCCTGCACTAAGGAAAAACCTTGATAGGCGGCTATACTCATTGAGGGAGTACATGGGAAAATTCTTACATGCCTATCCCATCGGGTGCCGCCCTGGAGAGAGAGAACGTTTATCTTGGACGGGTCACGGCAAGAGTGATGACGATGACGTGGGAGGGCTTATCGCGAAAAGAGGGGGTGGGCCGGAGATCACCTGAAGCCAGCTAGCGCCATCAACGGAGTTCTTGAGGCCAACGATGGACGTTTACGGTATAGCCAAATACCGGTTATATCCAATACATGTATTGGATACCAGGTTGTACGCAGTGAAGAAGCACAGCCCCCGAGTACTCAATACTTAGCCACTGTCATGTGACTCCTGTCATCCAGTCCAGTGACGCCGGTTCCGGCATCGCCATTTATCAACAAAAGGAATTCCTTGACTGCTAACAGCATGGAGGACTCACTAGCTCAAACTTTATTCCTATACAGGCCACATTTTGTGAAAAGTCCGAACACGGATGTTGATTAAGAGAACTATTGACTTCCTGTCCCAATAGTACTCGGCATGTACCCCACGAGTGCTACCCGTTAACACATTCTGTCCGAGGTTGCTCTCAACCAGGCTCAAGTACCTACATAGGTAGTACTAAGTGAAGTCATTACCTCAAGGTATTATATCGAGGCGGGAGGAATAAAAAACAAATGTCAAATAGATATCTCGATGTATAAACACGATTCCATGGACGCACAAAGATGGAAACTTCCACCCTTCGACGCCGTTTTCCTCACCACTCCAAACTCAAAAGATGAAAACAACCGACATACAGCCGTGTTGTGACGCAACTTGTACAGAACCTGCTATCTCATCTCGTGTGCACGGCCATCGGGATACAGATAACGAAGCCTGCGGCCATAAAACAAAAGACACAAAAACACACGCGCGCGCAACACACAGTCGGCCGTACACGGTTCATAACGTTCGTGATCCTCGTTCATCGCTGGAAGCTATGCGAGAAAGGTATACCACAAAAAGAAGAGTCAAACGACAAGAGACTAGAATGGCAGCAAAAGAAAAACACAACTCGGTAGAAAAAGAAAAGAAAAAAGGAGGGGGCGGTTGCTAGGAACCACGCATGCAAAATAAGCGCAGAAAACACAGGCTGAGAAGCAACCGACTCGCTAGGAGCGGTACATAAAACACAAGATCAGATCACCACGATCATGACACGTATTTCGTTAAAAGGAGCGGGGGAGAAGACGCGCTCGCGCATCGAACACGACTAGCGTGATATTGAGAGGGAAATTTCTTTGAGTCATCCAGGTCGTTGCAGGGCTGGAAAATCAGAATAGATCGCTGGGGCCGAGAACTCGTTATTGGCAAAGCAAAGGAGTCGTCGTGGGAAAGAAAAAAGAATGCAATTGATCGTTCGCTCATCATGTGTATGCGCGTCATTCGTTGGGAGAGTTGATGGTTCAGTTGGCGCGGATCACCAGGCGAGAGACGAACTTGTTCGACAAGCAGTCAAAGTCGCCACGGTTGAACTTTGTGCCGGTGCGGCTACGGAGATAGGTCTCTGAAAATGGGAATTAGTATCGATGTCACCAAAAGCCGGCTGAGGACAGGTGTGGACGGGAATATCTTACCGTGTTGCTCCACGTGTTGGCGGACTTCGGTCATCGTGTTGCACACATCGGGGTTGGAGTACAGGAGGTGGTGGTGTTTCTGGGAGTCCCACTCGGTGAAGGGAGGCAGCTTCTGTGAAATGGCCTGGAACAGACCGACAATGACACCGACTGGGGTGGTCTCCATGTCATTGCAGAACTTATCCACGGCGGCCTGGTCGGGGGTACGGTAGTGGGAGTCAAACTGCATCTCCTCCCAGACAGCCAGCAGAATCGAGGCAAGAACGAAAATGGTAGGCCAATTCTTCAACTTGTCACCGCTGTACACGCTAGAGTACAGCGCCGACAGCTCCTCCAGGACGTCCTTCTGCAGCTCGCGCCACATGTTCGCCATGGCACACTTGATCTGGAAGTTGATCATGACGGGGGCCATGGTCTTGCCGCGGAACTTGGACCCCGGTTCGTTGATCTTGCCCACAAAACCATCTTCATCACCCAGTCCCTCGACCATGGTGACGTGCAGAGTCAGGTTGTAGGCGATGATCAGCTTAAGGGCCTTGCGAATGACGGGCAGCTTGGTGCGGTAGTAATAGCGGAAAGCGGTCTTCAACATCTGAGTCAAGAACGGTGTACCCTCGAAGTAATCGTCCACGAACTTCTCAAAAGTGCCGTTGCCGTCGATATGGCGGTCCAGGTAATCCGACAGCATAGCGTGCGAGATGCCCTCGATGCCAGCGGAGAGCTTTGCAGTCTCGACCTCGTAGGCCGTCGGCTCGCGGTGCATCGACTCGACCCAGTCGATGGTGAAGCACTGCTCATCCCGGACATACACCTCTCGCGCGGCAATAGGCAGGATCTGGCCATATCCGTGAGTGATGTACAAGGTGCGCTCTTGATCCGAGAATCCCTTGATGTTGCCAACCGAGAATCCCATGGAGATATGCCGTTCGTAGTCGGCCTTCCAGTCCTTCATGAAGTAGCCAATCTCCTTGATGTCAATGCGAGTGCAAGGCACTTGCCACAGACGGGCATGTGACGGCTGGCAGCCAGCACAGGGCTCACCCTTGTCACAGGTCTTCTTCAGGAACTTGCATCGCAGACAGGCACGCAATTTCCGAATCTCGCTAGCTTGCTTACGCTGGTCGGGCTTGAGGGGACCCTTACGCTTGCCAACACGCTTCTCGGTCGTCTCGGGCTTGCCGGTCTGAGATTGCTTGCGAACCTTGGTCTCAGCTGTCTTGGCTGCAATCGGACTCTTACGAGAAGGTTTCCTGCTGGGCGGCGAAGCAGAGGAATGAGAGCCTGAGGAGCGAGTAGGCGAGGTGGACTTCTTGATGGGAACTGGGATTGGGCGGACCATCGCACTGGGGCTGACAGCTGAGGGGGAGCGAGAACCAGAACCGGAGCCAGAGACAGGGGATGATTGATCCTCGGTGATGCGGCGGACCATGGAGGTACTTGTTGGCGATGTAGCCAGGCTCAGGGCGGTGCTGTGGTTGTTGTACGGGAAGTCCATGTTGCCGTCGGAACCGGGCGAGCTGATGGGATTACCGATGTCGACGAAGCTGCCGTAGGAGCCCGAGTAGGATGATTCTGAGAGACTGCGATCGTGCAAAGTCTGAGTAGGGTTGACGAAGATGCCCTGCTCTGGGAATCCGAAATCCAGCGAGCGGCGGTGGTCCACGGTACTCCAGCCATTATCGCTACTGGATAGGGAACGGACCTCGAGATAGGTGTCCGTCGGAGAACTGCTCTCCAGCATGGGGTGCGGGGCATATGAAACATCGGGCAATCCGTTGAAAGTCATTAAATCAGCCTGGAAGTCGTGATAGGTGAAAGGAACCATCTCAACGGGGGCCGAAAGTGGCAGCTGATAGGAGTCGAGCAGACCAGCACTCATTTGGCCTTGGGGACCGGCGGACATGAGATCCACCGGCGACGACTGAATGGCCATTCCATAGCTGGCAGCTGTAAACTGGGGCGCTGACGATGGATCCTCGGGTGAATATGATAATTGCGGGTGATGATGATGATGATGATGATGGGGGGCATGCTGAAGTTGTTGGTGGTAGTGCCAATCGACCATGAGGTTGGGATCCTGGGCCACCGACTGTTCCAGGGGGTGACCGCTGGTTTGAAGTGGCGAGAGATCATGGGCGTCTTCGGCGCGCGAGGGGTTCTGGTCGACCGCTACGGGCCATGATTGCGGGAGATACCCTCTCGAGTCGTAATCGACGATGAGGCCGTCACTTGATATATCGACATTTGACATGGCGTCGTGAAAATAGGTTGTTTTGACCACAAAAAGTGGTGTAGAAGCGGGTGCTGGGGCGAAAGGGAGAAGGGGAAAGGACCAGCCTGGATGAAAAGGCCTTCTTCAGAGAGGCCGAGAGTTGCACGCAGCCATGGCGGGTGGGAGGGACGAGTGAGGCGGTGGGGGGCACAAAGCAGCGGTGAGCGAGAGATGCGCTAGGGGATTTTTAGTCGATTTAGTGGACTTGGGGGAATGGGATGTTGTCCGAGTGGAGAAGAAGAAATGGCTGGGCTTGCATGGTGGCATTGGTGGGTGCTGGTAAGCTGGGAGATCCCATCAACAACGGTCTTACTGCCACGCCAGCTTTGCCATTCCTCGGATGGTGGGCTCCATTTCTCCCATAACGAGTAAGGTTGAATTGGAGTTTAGTGCGCCTCGGTCGTCTTGCGCGGTTCACAGAGTCCCATGATCTTCATGCATTCTTCTTATTACGAGCAGGGCCCCGGAGTATGGGGGATACGGAGCCATGAACATGTTACTCGTAGGCTTAGTAGCTAGGCTGTTGGATATTCGAGTCGAAGAGACTCAACGGAATGCGGACTAGGCAGCCTCATCTTGGATGAGATTCTTGAGAGTGCAATGATGGTCCGAGTGTGACTACTTTATCTTTATAACGATAGATGGTACGATACAAGATCTACCACGTTATGGTCTGCAGAATTTGTGGATTCAGTCGAGTCTATCGACTCTATCGTCTATCTCCTGTAAACAATCTTCAATAGTCTACGGAGATGGCCGCAGCTCTGCTCTCCAGTCTCAGATCCAGTCCGGTCGCAATAATGAGCACCGTGGGACTCAAGCAGACCAGACATGGGCAAGACGGGAAGGACGGTCGGAACGGGAGATCAGTGGAGCCCACAAAGAGAGACAAGTTGACAAGACAAGGGTGCTGCACGACGACTAGTCTATGCCTCTCTATATAACTAGCCTATGTGTGCACTGTACAGAGCGCTGACGAGGACCCTGAGAGATCTCAGCAAAATTGAGCGTGGCAATAGCAGCGATGTCTTGAACACTTCGTTGGAGGCGCTCAACAGGACCGTGCTCTAAGCCTCCAACCGGATCTGACACCTGATCGTGATGCTGGGATCTCTGGCGATTTGCATGATTGACGGTGATAGGCATGATAGCCCACTCCTTCCTAATTGGATCCTGCTGCTGGCTACAATGCCACGATGCCCGGGAATATCGTGTCTTGCCCAGGGGGACCCCTCGTCCCAGTACCCAAGCAGGCCTCATCGTATGGAGTACAATGTACGCCATTTCACGCCATTTGGTAGAGTGGGGGCTGACTATGCACAGTTGATTTGACTTGTGAGGGGCAGGGCTTCTGCTGGTTGGCGCCCATGACCAATGGGCCGATCACTAGGCTCTAGCTGAGCAGATGAAGTGGCCATCGCGGACTTTGCTGGACAACATCTCCGCGACGCGAGGATAAAGAAAAAAAAACGAAAACTGTCAAGTATTCCCCAGCTCCCGAGGACTTAGAAGTTGGAACTTGGTTAGGGTTCCCCAGTACTCTAGGGCAAGGGAACATGTAGTTGAACGTGACAGGTCGTAATCATCAGCCCTCCAAGCTGGGCCAAAGTTGGGGGCAGAGCCCTTGACCCTGCCAGCACGCTTTGGCCTGGGGTAAAGATGCACATGCAGTCGAGCAGCAAGGGAGGGGAATGAGAGGTTGAGAACAAGCTATTTCTGCACACGGTGCACGATGAACTGGGGTTCTGTGCTGTCGAGTCTTGATGAGAATAGCCCTCCAGCCACCGTCGCGTGCAGATGTCGATTCCAACGGATAGATCACATCACGATGCAGCATGCTCGGAAAAGTTAGAATGTCACTGGTTGAGACTCATTGAGACAGGGGGGTCCGTCCGAGGGCTTGTCCTGCAGTGCATCTCTCCTGTTTTGCCTCTCTGACATGCAGACGCGGAGGATTCAGTATACGGGAGCTCGCTGCACATTGTCATAGTCATAATGCAGCTCTTTAAGAGCCTTGAGGGGGGCCAAGCTACCCCGGTTGTGGGTTCTCTCAACTCGGCCTCATTGGAAGATTTGGATTGAGACCAGAACCAATCAAGAGGAGGACAGAATATCTCACTCTGCGCAGGGCCACAATAGAGTCTTGAGGATATACATGATAACAGTTAAGTACAGAGGAGATGAAGCATCTCGCCATCTTGAAGTCGTTGACGGCGCCGAAGCAAGGATGGGTGTTCACTACTCCTCAGTCCGTACTGTGCCAGTGTCTGGATTGGGGCGGCGAAAAAGTGGGGAGAACAACCACCACACCCATGTTGGGTTTTCCATTCATCGCGACAAGAACAATACTAGCAGCCGCCTCAGAACCAGATTCCCAACCACACAATCACAAGTCAATAGAAACAGTCCCAAGGACTCACTTTCTTTGTTCTTGATTGCCATAAGACCCCCCCCACCATCCCCTCAAATAGTTAGAATTGTCCATGCCACCCATCATCGCGGGGCGACACCGACGCAAAGTTCGATTTCCAGCCGCCAACCTACCGCCTTCCATCATATCGACAACGGCCACAGTCCCACCGCTAGCGCAGCAGCAGCAGAAGCGCCCGGGGAAGAAGTCCCCTTCTCCTGTCAAGCCTGGCAAGCCCAGCAAATCAACCAAGCAGATCGACACCTCCGAAATGACCAGCCAACAAGAGCCCCGGCCAGGGATCCCAGCCTTATTCACACAGCCGCCGCCTATCCGCGACCCGCTCGTGACAGAGACCATTGAGCTGCAGGACGCAACCCTCGAGAAGTGCCTGACATTTCTCAAGGGCCTCCATATCTCCCAAAAGAGCTCATTCAATTCATCCGGTGTACCCGCACTTGAGCGTGATAGCCATGTTGCCTATCTCTACGACTCTTTGGAAGATTATCCCGCTGGCTTTGTTGCCATGGATGCGAGTCGCCCGTGGATGGTCTACTGGGCACTGGCTGGGTTGACGCTGTTGGGAGAGGATCCAACGCGTTTTCGTGAGCGGTAAGTGCTTGCCTGATATGGCTTGTCTTTTTTACTCTTTTGGTGTCTTTCTTATGTATACCCTGTGTCGAGACTTGATATCTCAACCCCCCCCACCTCCCGTTAGAGGTTATGTGATCGGCAATGATATATCGCCTGTCTGTGTTTGTCGTTCCTTTTTCCGAGGCTGACCCATGATTCTGGCTTCTTTGCAGGGTGCTCGGCACACTTCGTCCCATGCAGAATCCCACCGGCGGGTTTGGTGGCGGGCATGGTCAAATATCACATCTTGCCGGGAGCTATGCGGCCGTTCTCGCACTCGCCCTAGTCGCAGGCGAGGAGGCTTTTGCATTGATCGATCGCCAAGCCATGTGAGTTGTCCTGTCTACCGAACGCGGCATATATCGCTACTCTAACGTGCTTCATTAGGTGGCGATGGCTGGGCCGACTGAAAGAATTTGACGGAGGCTTCAGTGTCACAGAAGGCGGGGAAGAGGACGTGCGGTAAGTCGGCGAAGCGGGTCTGCAAGCGATCATGCAAGCAAGCTCTTTCAAGACGCCCTCGCAATGGTCCCCGAGAAAATACGGAGTCCGAGTCTCTAATCTATAGCCCTGCTTTGTAGTGGTGCATACTGCGCGATGACCATCATCTCACTGCTCAATCTGCCCTTGACGCTGCCGCCTGATGCAAAGAAAGCCCGAGAAGCAGGCTTCGCGACTTTGACGGATGGAGTCGCAGAATATTTGTCGCGCTGTAAGACCCGCTTCCTTCAATCTCCGCTGGCGGTCTGGCCTGGCTTGTCTTGTTCTTTCGCTGACAGGTTTTCTTGTATCCCATCAGGTCAATCCTTTGAAGGTGGCATTTCCGGGAGTCCCGGAGTCGAGGCACATGGAGCATACGCTTTCTGTGCCCTCGCCTGTTTGTCAATTCTGGGACCCCCGGAAGAGACTATTCCGAGGTATGCAGGACAATATCACGCCAGGATATCACCTCGAGAAAGTCTTGTCATACTGACTGCGCTGGAAGGCACATGAACATCCCCCTGCTACTGTCATGGCTATCTGCTCGACAGTACGCGCCCGAGGGAGGCTTCTCCGGACGAACGAACAAGCTCGTTGATGGCTGCTACAGTCATTGGGTCGGGGGATGCTGGCCCTTGCTACAGTCTGCTTTAGATGGGAAGCCACAGTCGGCAAGCGCTCCCTCTACAACAGTTGGTAACCTGTACAGCCGGGAGGGGTTGGACCGGTATATTCTGAGCTGCTGTCAATCTCCGACGGGCGGCCTTCGAGATAAACCGGGCAAGTAAGTACCTGCTGCAGCTGCTACCGCTGTTACAAGCGGTTTTTGTTCTCGTTCTCGTGCATCTGTCGCTGACCGAGAAACTCCAGGAGCGCAGATTCTTATCACAGCTGCTACGTGTTGACCGGCTTGAGCGCAACGCAACACCATCACTACCGTACGAAGACTAGCGTTTCGTCGAGCGAGCAATTTGCCTCGGCATTCTCCTGGCAGTCCTCGCCGGTGCGGTCAGGAGATAACGTGTACGACAAGGCTGACCGCCTTGTCGCCTTTCACCCGCTGTATGTTATTCCGCACCAGGCGGCAGGGAATATGCGGCTCTGGTGCGAGGCACGGCCGGTTTCAACGTAGCGGACCTGGAAAGGTGCGCAAGGATGAAGTGTTGTGCCATCTGGAGCGGGTCGCCGCCGGTACACCAGTGTGCGTACAGAGGGTATGGCTTTGAGCATCGACTGGACAGCGGTATTTTACAATGGGAGATAAGAAGGGGAGCAAGCACAGAATGGTCTTGCGTTGCTCATGTTTCACCGATCTAGGGATAAGGAGCGAGAGAGTGCAAAGGAATCTAACTTGCAGGACTCGAATCTAGGATTGAAGTGGGTATTCTATCCTGGCCATCTCTCTGCCTGTTCTGTTTTCCATGGATGATTTTGAGACTTTCTTCCAAGGGCAGATCTTGAGGTCTTGCAAGGAGAAGAGAGTAAACCCCCGTCCAAGAACCCGAAGAAGAGAGAAAGAGGGAGAGTGAAAAACCAAGTGTGGACGATCTCGGACGGTTTGCTGGAGAACCTTATGATATTCATGCTTCTTCTTCACTACATCTCATGTTGTCTAGCCAAAACAGCCAGTAGTTCTCCTGGGCTATCTGTGGGCATGGTACTCGTTCACAGATCCTAGCCCCCCTATTCCAGCCCGTCCGTGAGTGAGTGTGAACTCGAGACCTAATTTCACGGTTTGGAGCGTGGTTCTGGTTACATCCACTCTCTGGGTAATCTGCTTAGCCTGCTGCTGGAGACAGATTACGCAGAGCATGGATGCTACCAGAACTACGCTCCAACCCGTTCAGATAGGTGTGTACATGGTACACAGTGCACTAGATGCTAGATAGCACGCAGATTGCGATACTCAAAGACCAAGCCACCAGTCCTTAAAAGTCTCCTATCCTCCAAAGATCTACTCTGCCTCTCTTCGTTTGCCATCGTCGCGCCTGCGATACACCGACAAACCCGCCAACGTCTCTCGCTGCAGGCGGCCCATTCGGGCAATCGTCCCTCGTCAATCCGACACGAGCACAGATAAATCCACGCCGTCCCCCCACTGCACTGCCAACTCATCAATGCATCCCGAATGCCTGTCGAGTAACTTTGTCCATGGAAATTGTCCCTTTCGAATCAAGTCCCGCCGGGCGTTTGCCGCCTATTGTAGACACCTCTCGAGACTCTGCTGCGGTGCGACTTGGGCCTTGCTCCTCCATGACAGAGGAATACATTTGTCGGCGATTCAATCAAATCGAGATCACTTATCAATCAACCGTCTGTCCTCAAATTTCCTCTGTGTCCACCGTCCAGTGTCTGCTCCAGATCTTCTCATCCCAGCCGCGTTCTGCACAACATGAACGGCCCCAGCCCCGCTTGGGGCCAATCACCGTGGCCTCCCCGGTGGATTCCTGCAGCGCGCCTCTCCAGGAAGATCCAGCGGCAAAACAGGGGAGAGCCATACAACGCACTGAGTTTCTTGCTCATTCCGATGAGCTGCTGCGTTTACTGCGGGGCACAAAAGGGGACATGATGTGGTCTGCGCAAAAGTCAAACCCGCTTAGGAGGAACGGCGGAGGTTTTGATGCACATCCACCATGACCGCCGTTGCGTTGCTACCTGTACCTCCGTTCTCAACGCAGTCTAGCGAATGGGACACAGAGCACAGAATACAGAGTATCAGTACACACCTCGGCTCCAGACGAAACCCTCTTGTTACCAAAGATCCAGCCGCTTCAGAGGCTGGCGATGATGAAGTTCCATTAACTTCTGCAGGCGATGGCAGCAGTCGGAGTTAAACCTAGCCAGCTGTTCTCAATGCCCCGCTCGTCTCTCTTTCTCCGAGCCTCCCTCCTGTTCCCTGCTGGTCATTGCCCCTCACCCTCTGTTACCCGTTAGGTACAAGATCTATTCCGCTATCTGCTCGCTCTTCCCATCACGTCCCCTTTCCACGGCTCCGGTGCCCAGGTCCGCTGTGTGGATCGGCGAATTGCAGGTAAAAGAATCAGACGCCCCTCTCTCTTCTTTTGCCTGCTCCCCCCAAGCGACTAGGATCATGACCGAAACCCAGGATCCAGGACCCAGACCCGGGCCCGGAAGCGTGTCCCTCCATTCGGCTTGATTCGACTGGCAAGCAGCTATGCCAGCGCATCAGTACCGACCTTAATTAATTACCCGCCGAAAAATACACCATGCAGTACCCCCGCCGGTAACCAGCAGGATAGCAATTGCCTTGAGAGAGGTCAAGAGGCAATTGCGGGCTTTGCCTCGCTCTCTGCTTGCCCTTGGTGTTTCGTAGTCAAATGTGAGCACTTGTGCCTCCGTCCATGACACCAACTGGTACTGTCTGGTAGAGATCTGCCATTGAGACATTGCATTTTCATTGTAAATCCAATACGATTGATGATTGGCATCGGCTAGCTGCCGCCTATCTCTAGACCGATGCCTTGATCGCCGAGAGTGTCCCCATCGGTGGCAATGAGCTCGGCATAATACAGAAATCTTTAACAATACTAGCTCCCTATAGCCATTGATGCGTTGCATATCCTCTAGACCTAGGCTCGCCAAGCGCAGAACAACATCCGTCCTATCTTTTACCCTTTCAGGTTTCTGCAGCGACTACTGTGACGACGGCGCCCGATCCTTCCGCGGCAACAAAGAAGGTCTCGCTTCGTTTTGGTCGATGTTCCTAGACACCACATAGGCTCCAGCCTCTTTTGTGGACTCTTTGTGCGCTGTCGACATTGCAACCGTCTATGTACCCCCATTCCCCGTCCCCCTCTTTCTAGACCTCTAAAAACCAGGACTCCGGACTTCCAGGAATGCTGCTGGGTTGGTACAGTTTGACAGCGCTGGACAACTCACAACATGGACTCTTATGTATCAATGCATTGGCGATGCCCCACCCGTTTTCCGTAGAAGTAAATTCCCTGTCCATTCAGTTGGAAGCCGTCGCTGTCTGTCCCGGTGTCCCCAGTCAATTCGAATTTAGATTTTTTTTGCCCCTAACATTGACATGTTAATTTTACACACATTTTCTTTCCCAGTGCGCCTACTTCGGTGGGACGGAGAACCGTGTGTGCTTTCCTTTGTATGTGTATATGTTCCGTGGCATCTTCTCAGTTCTCCGTGGAAGGCCTTTTAGTCTTTTTCAATCCTTTAGTCCTCATTCTTTCCACCTTCTGCGCTTCTCTCGCTTTTCCTCATTTCCCACCTGATCAGGTCTATCCACCCAGCAGCTAGCTGCCCAGCCGCACTGCTTGTCTTGGTCGTGTCTAGAACTCGCCCCTCTCACAACCTAACCCAACGCATCACAGAACAAAAGAAACCCAAGCCCAGCCCGCTAGCGCCTGACAGGAAACAACATTCCATACGACCGTCCCTCCCCAGCCCAGCATTAGGGCTGACTGAACTGAACTGAGTTGTCATTGCCGGTCCCAGTTCCGTCTGTGATAGCAGTCGACCAAAGTTGGGCATCAGTATCCGCAGATTTTAGACCCGGAGGAGCGTGGAGCTTGGTGTAGCTGCATCAGCCAGTACCTCCGCCTCAGCCCTACCCGCTTGACCGTTGGGACAACAGCCAATCCATTCGATGCTGTTGGAGTAGCCGCCTCAATCTTTTTTTTTCTTGCCAAAGTCGACAGTGGCCAGCGCTGCTTTCTGCCCTACGGTTCCGTTCCGTTCTTGACAGGTTTGTTTGGGCTTTCCTCGACCTTTGAAGCCTCGAGATGTACTATATGCTATATTTGGCAAGTAAGTAACAAGCCTCTGCATGTGTACTTTGTCTCCAATTCGCATACCACTAGTTAGCTCGAAACAAGACACATCATCCCATTACCCACCAATCACCACCCGATCCCACCAAAACCCCAATCAAACCCCCCCAAAAAACCACATCTGACACTTACTCCAGGCCTCTGCCGCCGCCGCCACTGGCCCGAACCAACCTACTCCGCCTACACCACGCCCAGCGGCTACACCTGCGTCGTGCGCGTGCACAACCGCGAGTACCAAACGGACATCACGTATGAATCCGAGGTTCTCGCGCGCGAGAGCGCCGCCATGCGGGCATACCTGATCTGCCGCAATTTCTCCGTCAACGACGGCATGTACCCAGCGGGTGTTGACCATGGTGGGGTTGTGCAGGGGATTCCGGTTGCTATTGGAACAGGGAGGAAGGCTAGTCGGGATGATGATACGGATGTGAGTGTGAGTAGTAGTGGAGGGAGTTGGAGTGGCAGTGGGGGGAGTAGTCCGGAGAGGATGATGAGGGGGGAGTAGGGGGGTGGGATTAGGATTTTGAAGGGGTGTTCGTTGGTGGAGGTGATGAAGAGGGCCTGGACGTGATGGGTATGTCCAAGCCACCTACGAGGTGACCGTGATACCGTGGTGAAGGTATTGTGCCCTGAATTTTGATGGGAGATTTCGCAGAGATACGGTGGTATATGGGGGATTTTGACGATGATATGACTTATGACGATGGCTTTCTGCATGCTCTCCATTTTTGTTGAAGCATGATTTTTTTTGGCTTTTCATAGATGGAAAAACTGCGACTCTTTTACGATGCTAATGTTGATGATGCTTGAATTTTTGTAGCACTTGATACAAGAAATCGCATATCCGCATTGACGTGGAGGCTAGCGATTAGTGCAATCTGATCCCTCACACTTTCTCAGGGCGACCACGCGAGCCGGTCATTCGATATTTCGCCTCTTTTCGATTTTCCACTATCTGTCTCTCGCCGTATGATCTCAATACCCGCAAGGCGCTTGAATTAGGATACATAATTTAAGGCTCGTCTCTTTGAAATTTGGTGGAAATGTATGGTAATGTGACTTATGGCGAATGCTCCACTTTGTACGGAGTATGCTCCACGTTTTTGTGAAAGCATGAATCTCTTTTCATCTCATAGATAAGAAAACTGTATCTCTTTTGTACTTCTAATGCTCATTCCCTTTACTGTATAATTGAGGCTCTTTGTACGAGAAATCGCACATCTGCAGTATTGCTGAGGTAGCGATTGGAATTTATTGAAGCAAGTCGTTCTGCAGATAGATCTCACAGGATCTTAGATGCCCTTGTCCTCTCCGAACTCTCGATCCTAAACTCGTAAGGGCTTTTTGCTGGTTTCCGTTTTGTTGATCTCAGAAATTTTTGGTTATTGTCCACTCCAGAACAAGTAAGATACATTTCCATTGAGGGAGCCACCCATACTTTATACATAAAAAAGTTACCATATCTTGACATATTTCGAGTTTTCTAGAAGTTGTCGGTTTTTAAGCCGCATACTGTGGTCACTTGGGCTCTGATAACCTTAGAATTGCCTAGCTAAATCATGACTTAAACGAAAAAAAATTACTCTAACCTGGGGGACATTAATCATAATTCAAAGAATACAATGTAAAATCACAACAGTCCATATCAGAATGCCCTCAAAGCTAGATACTCAAGCTAATACCGGGCGATATGTTCTCCAGCCTTTTAAGAAGCTCGTTGAAAAAAGCCCCTTGAATCTTTGCGCCTTTAGAGTTGGTGACCGTACATGCCGGACTAATGAAATTAGCGAAAGTCACCGGTGCTGTTGAGAAGACTCACTTACTTCTTTATTTGGCAATTGTCAATATACTGCCCACTGGACTGTTTCCCCAAGAGAACCCCATGGACCAAAGCACGACTACCCTCTTCCGTGCTACGCGCCATCATACGCTCGCCCATGCGCTGACCAAAGCCTTCATTCTCTCGCATTAGCTGAGACTTGCACCAGCTAGGATTGGGCGCATTGATAACGATCAGAGGGCCCTTTCTTTCTTCCAACTGATGGGCTAGTGCTCGAACCGCAAAGAGCACCAGTAATTTTGATAGTGGGTACCGCATCTCCATGTTGGCTGTCTCTTTGTTGTTCAATCGGGCGAATATGCTGGCTTGATGAGGGACCTCGATCTCTGCCAGGGGCGCAACGTAGTGCAGAGCCGAGCTCACAATCGAGACACGAGGGCAGATGTTAAAGTTCGACGCTGACTCGCGTAACTTCGGCAAAAGCAACAGGATCAAGAGGAATGTGCTGACAACGTTGACCGTGATAGTTCTCTCATTGTCCTCGGATAAATTGAACGTGGTTGTTGCAAGGCCGGCATTTGCCAACACAGCATCGAGGCGCGGAAGAGTCTCTGCACGAGTAGAGAATCTTTTTACGGAAGCGTAGCTATCCATGTCAAGTTCCCAAACCTCAATGACGCTTGGGTCCCGACCAGTATCTTCAAGGAGCGTTTGCCGTGCGGCTTTGCCCTTTTCAGGAGTTCTGACTGCCATGATGAGGCGTTCAATTCCAAGACGTAGAAGATGCCGACTGGATTCATAGCCAAGACCTTGATTTGAGCCAGAAACGATGATGGTTTGTCCTGTCAGATCGCCCTCGGGGACTGGAAGTTCGACAAAGAGCAATGAATACATTGTTGAGAAGATGCCCTGGATGGCTGCCATGACGAGTTTGAAGAATTGTAAATTCTAAGGCAACGTACAAAAGTTTCAAAGCCCAGATAGACGTATATGCACGGAAGAAGTGCAAATAAGAGCGCCCTAAATCATTTTATATCCTGTACTCTTCTATTGTAGATGTCTGGCTCCTTCCGGGGATATTATGTCCGGCGCAAAACTTTCTGGGCGCTGTTATCTGGCGTATTGAGGTTTTTCTCACAGACGTCGTCTCAATTCGTAAACAGAACAGGTGAAGAAAACAATCAAAATTAAACAATATTGAATCGAAGGCTTCCCTGAATAGCTAAAAGCTGTAACTAGTTAGTTACATAACTGGAATTTACGCCATTCGTGTTTATGCCTTGTGCCTCAGGCATGCAATATCTATCCAGATCGCGTTCTTGCCATCACCACTTCCTCATTCCGTTGCTCTCTCACGCTTGGTTGTTGCCTCTAATGCTACAATATTGATTAAGGTTAGAATCTACCTTTACTTAGTTGCAACGACCATGACGACATTTTATTGGGGAAAACAAGATCCCACTGTCTTCCATCTGCAATCTCCAGAATGGCCCCCCGGAGATATTAACTCCGCTCCGCTGTCAATGATACCGGCTCAGGGCTAACACGATCGCGGCAGGCGGTAGAGACCTTCCCAACAGAGTCATCAATCGTGCTTATGCATGCACCTTGCAAATGACTCTCATCTGATTTGGGAGACCGGAGATTATTACTTACAATCGCTTACTGTTACCACCGCTAAACGTCTGCTAGCAGTCCCCGGTGGAACCGTCTTGATGGAGATCTCGGCTAAGATCGAGAAGAGAAACAGGCCTCCCGTATCTTGTGAGCCCTGTCGTGCTCGAAAGTTAGTTGATCTTCCAAATCTCGGGGGTTACTGTGCACGGCGCTAATTGCTTCCCAGGTCAAAATGTAACCGGCAGATCCCGTGTGATTCTTGTACAAGGAGACAGCAGCAGGCTTCGTGTTATTATGCGTCTAATGCCAAGCGGTTTAATAAAACCCCCCGTCAAGAGACTTTCGATGACCGGCTCCAAAGAATAGAGGAACTAGTCTCTAATTCACTGGTCAGCAATGGAATCAATCGTCAATCTGGGGACTACCTTTCAGTGGGTGGCTTGACAGGTACCTCATCTGGCGAGCTCCAGACACCCGACTCCACAATTAATGAGTCAATCCGCTCAAATAGCAAAAGCGCGCCTGCCAGAGAAGCACCGAATTTCTTGAACGAGCAGAATGGTCAGATAATCTACATGGAGCCCAGCCACTGGATGTCCATCATGCAAGAAATCAAGGATATACGGGCGGACCTGTCCTCGCAGGATTCACTTCCATCTGAGAATCTTGACATCGCAGAGAGTGTCGACATCCGGCCAGATATCAATTTGAATGTGTCGTTCAACCACGTCTTAAGCGTGAATGATGCTATCAACTCTCTACCCCCTCAACCTGCCTGTGACATCCTGCTCTCAAACTACTTCAACTCTCGCTACATGATCCTCGGTATGCAAAAAGCCCACGCTGACTGATACGACTCCGAGCTGACGAAATGACTCTCAGAGATTGTGCACTATGGGAAGTTCCGAAAAGAAGTTAGTTTACTCAAACTAACATCTTCTTGTGATGATGATACTGAACAGGGTGACCATAGTACGAACAATTCTGGAAAAAGCCAGAAGTGACTTCCCTCAACTGGCTCGCCCTTTTGTTCTCAATGCTTAGCATATCTAGCATATTAAGTCGAGGTTTACAAGCCAATATCGACTCAACCAAGCACGTGGTTTCTCCGAAACACCTCCAGCGAATGGCAGCCCACTGTCTCATGTGGCTACGCAACTGCAGAAAGATACGCCCTCGAAGCTCTACTGATGTACTTTCAGAGCCAATTCATGACAAATATGATACCCCAGGCTCAATTATGGCTCGAATTTGGCACCGTTGTTCGGCTGGCTTTTCGAATGGGGTATCATCGCGATCCTCGTGGATTAACTGATATCACCACCTTCGAGGGCGAGATGCGTCGTCGCGCCTGGTTGAACATTGTTCAGCTTGATGCTTTGGCCTCTTTCCACATGGGACTTCCGAGTATGATTCCCACGGAATATTGTGACACAGAGGTCCCGAGAAAAATTTATATGACACAGACTTGTCTATGGACATGGATTCTTTGCCTCCTTCGCGCCCACACACTGAAGTCACTCCTTTGCTATACGCGATTGTCAAGTCTGGCACCATGGCCGTTTTTAAGAAGATCGTTGCACATACACAGTCTCTCGCTTCACCGAAATATGACGAGACGATTGCTCTGGATCATGAAATGAAAGTGGTATACGAGAAGCTTCCCGAGGTCTTTCGTCGAAGGGACATCGCCCAGTCATTTTTGGATTCATCCGACATTATTCTACAGCGATGTACTTTGGAGATGCTTTTCTTGAAGGGGATTGTTGTTCTACATCGACGATACATTCGACACGAACCTCAGAATCCGACATTCGAGCCCTCGCGTCGTTTCTGTCTTGAGGCTGCTCTTGAGATTCTAGACCGCCAGGCAGACTTACATCAAGCCACTCAGCCTGGCGGGCGTTTGCATCAGGACATGTGGGTGGTCACATCTCTGACTATGCATGACTTTCTCTTGGCAGCCATGGTGGTTTGTCTGGATCTCGCCGTTAGAATCGAAACCCTTGGGGAGGAAATCGAAGAAAACCTTGTAGCCAAAAAGCTGAACGCGCTTCAAAACTCTCAGCAAGTATGGAGTGCAACTGTCGACCATCCGACGCAATCACGTCTGGCCGCCCTCGTTTTGGATTTGATGATTAAGAAGGTGAGCATGGTGCGATCACAAGCAAGCTGGAATAACACGACTGCGAACGGTATTTCACTGGCTAGTATGGAACTGCCCTACATGGAAACCATGTCTGACATGATTGATGGCACGGAAGCTATTGACTGGGTAAGATTGCCCACTCCTGATAATTTTGACAACTCTAATCAGTGTGGCAGTCAATGCTCGATCAATTCTTCCAAAATACGGGGTAGAAAACTTGAACGTTACTCTGCAACGCTTCGGTTCAGCGCTTGATTATCCCTGCAAATGCGCTCATCTGAATGGCTTAATAAGAAACAGGCTTCCAAGGATCGTGGGAGCCTGCCCAATAGGCTATCCAAAACACTGGAATACTAGACCAAACGCGAGCGAGCTTTCACGAGGAATTCAACTCAAAAATCTTCATCTCCTGCCATCCTCAAGTTCAACCTCTGGCGGAGATGGGCATTCTCTTGTCGGAGCTTCTCGATTTCCTCCTCGTATTGCTCCAGGGTATCTTCACTAGCCGACTTCAACTCTTCGATGATCTGGAATACCCGCCAGAGACGCAAAACGATCACAAGGGAGCCCACTTCTTCGACCATTCCCCGAAGCGAGACTTGAATCACAAAGGCGACAAGGATCACCATAGAATCGAAGATATGGAACCAGTTTGAGAAGTACCTTGTTCATGTCAGAATCCAAGCACCCGGTAGAGCTTACGAGCTGTCGGCTTCCCAAAGCGAGGATTGTATTTAAAAACTTACCTCATTCCAAAGCTAAGGACTGCCGCGGTCAACTCCACCATAATTAAAAAATAAAGTTTCAGATATAAAAGATGTGATAGCAGAAGGTAAAGTTACAAAAATAATAGGATTAACTGTAG
>JAXQJV010000377.1:0-21339 GCA_037042255.1 Penicillium sp. PG106-07D
TCGAGCGCACTTGCGGCCTGTTCTGTGGTCGTGGATGCCGTTCTCATACGTTGAGACGGCTCGGAAATCTGAGAGAATATTAACACCGAAGACCTTCCCAGGTTTCCAGGTGCAAGTACCTCGAATGTACTCCGTACTCCTTGTTGCAATCATTACAGGACTCACGGTAATTATTCCCAAGGTAGTTCGGCGATTCTCTCCTTCAAAGGGTTAACGCCAAGAGTCTCCTGCTAGGGATAGGGAGGGGTACCACGCACAGGCAGGATGCCGCTTCGCCGATGAAGGCCATCACAATTCTGACTGACAAGAAGCCTGAGAAGACCACAGTTTTGTAGCTCAACGAGCGCCATATGTGATAACGTGGGAATAGCCTGCAGTGTGTTTGCGTGCTGAGTGCGCAGCTTGCCTTAGGGCTCGGAGAGTCCAATTGCCATCGGGGCCGCGGAAGTCAGGAATCCTTGGGGACAATTTTCATCAATGATTGTTCAGCTGCGCTTGCGACTCATGGGCGCTATTACCAGCAGACGTAGAGATACCAGCACCAGTGAAAACGATAAAGAGCTTGCTCTTTTTGATTTGTTTTGCTAGAGCGTTGGCTTTCCGACCGACAGCGGCGAGAGACTCGCGAATTTCTTCTGCTGCGACTTTTGTGCAGTATCGGCCATGGTGGGCGTTTTGCCCCGCTTGACCTACTTGAAGCCCAATTTTTCCAGGCAGTCAGATCGTCTTCCACCCAGCTTTGAGTGAGGATGGCTGGGAGCGGTTGTAGGAGGCTCTCAACAGTACCTCGGGCTCGGGTAGAGGCGAAGCAAGTGACAGGTGGAACCAGGATCGAGAGCAGGTAATTATATAAACTTCTCTGGATCAAGTGGAATATTTTTGGTGGGCAAATATCCGGGTATTGAGAGACTAATGATTCCAGCCTAGTCACAAAATTAACGCGATATAAATCATTTGGCGTGATGCGGCTCGTGTGTTCTCCAGCAGGTTGTTGCGGCGGGGTGGATGGGACAAGCCGCACAGGCCCTGACATCTACTGAAATAACCAAAGTCGAATCCCAGCTCCCCGTTAGCACACACTCTAGCGGTTTGTTCAGACTTGGAAAGTCCAGCGACTTAAGGGCGCCGGTTATCCCATCCGCGAAACCACATAGATGAATGAGTCCGCAATACTGCAAATGTCTAGAGTCGAGGGGGCAAAGAGAGGGATGTACGAGAGTCTGGTGATATCCACGGTCAGCAATTCGTCTTCCCCTAACTCCAATAAAAAAAATCAACAGCCACATATTCCGCCTGATTAGAGCTGAAGTTGAGAAAAGAAAACTCACCCAAATCCGCGGCACATATCCCGGAATCGAACCGCTTCCTCCTGTGGTCGGGATCAACGGTGATCAATCCGTTCAATCGTAGTGGATTGATTAAAGATAATCTCTGGCGTTATTTGCTTTGAGCAGTACTTATTGCTCTTTTGTGTAAGCACACTTGACAAAGGAGCTTTAGGAAGTATTGGCCAAATATATTTAGTGAATGGAAAACAGCCCGAGAACTATCGATGGTTCGATAAATCCTATAGTGCCCCCTACCAAACATATGTTTATATAACGGGTTTACCAGCCAAGGAGAAGAAAACGGATTATAAAACTGGCACTCCTACTGTAGATATCACGTTTGACATAGTCCACTACCACCTGGTACCATTAGGTGTTTCCACTGATGGCACGCCACTTTGAATTTACACTGAGCAGCAATCGCGACACCATTCGGTAGGTGGGTGTTCGCATCCGTCAGTGCAGCGGCGGATATTCTTCTAGATTCAGGTTAACTCCCGTCACTTTCTCAAAAATGGGATCAATCATCACAGCTGAATATGGCCCTAAGGTTCTCATGTCCAAGATAATTCTCAAACATGCAAACTGTATTTAGAGAAATCGCCAAGTCATCGACCTTGGAAGAGTTATACATTATTGGACTACTATTAGACTACATCATAGCGCGAAACACGCTAGACCGTTTCGGGTGCAGGCGGTGAATATTGTCGCGAGCTTCGTCCAGCTGCCCGTTTCGCTCCTGTCTCATCTTTCATGCGCCGATGCTCTAGGCGCTTTCATCCAAACCCGATCTCCTCCAGGGGAAGCAGCACTAATTTACAGAATGTCGGACCAGCTACGCGCCTCGGTGTCTCCTCAGGAGGACAGCCTGAGCATTCCATCTGCGCCAGGCGCAGCTCACGCCGACTCAGAGAAGCCCGAGGTTGCGAACGAGCCAGAAGACTCTGGAGAAGAGGAAGAAGAAGAACAATTGGAAGAAAAGCAAGAAGCAGAGGATACGCAGCCGGAGGGTATCGAAGACGATGACAAGCCCGATGAGTCCAACTCAGCGCCACCGTTACCCGACGAGGCACCCCCGCCACTCCCCGACGAGGCGCCGCCTGCTCCAGCAGAGGATGATGATGGATGGGAACCGGTTTGGGATGCAAATGCACAGGCCTTCTATTTCTACAACCGATTCACCGGTCTCTCCCAATGGGAGAACCCCCGCGTACCCGACGCAACAGCCCCAGGCACGGCCCCAGGTACGGCAAGCGCCAGCACCAGCGTTGTCCCAGAATCCCCGAAGAAGAAAGAACCAGTATTGGGAGGCTACAATCCCGCATTGCATGGTGACTACGACCCGACCGCTCCCTACGCGCAACAGTATGAGGAACAGCAGCAAGAGACTGCCGGACCCGCGCTTGATCCGTCCGCTGCATACGCCGCTACCGGTACCTTCAACCGATTTACCGGCCGCTGGCAGGCGAGTTCGATCAATCCCGAGAACTACAATGACGAGAACAAGTCGCGGCGGCAGATGAATGCTTTCTTTGATGTGGACGCCGCAGCCAACAGCCACGACGGCCGGAGTCTCAAGGCTGAGCGCAGCGCAAAGAAGCTCAGCAAGAAGGAGCTGAAGATGTTCAAGGAGAAGCGCCGGGAAAAGAAAGAGGAGAAACGGCGGGCGTGGTTGCGGGATTGATGGGGCTGGAAGCTGGGTTCGAAGGGGGAATGTGAGCTATCGTGGCCTACACAGTGCCTATTCCCTCTCTTTGTTGTCGCATAACAGGACGTCATTCGCATATTGGGTTTTTGTGATACCACCCACACATCGGGTGTGGGAATCAGGGGCGTTTATTGTGTTTTCTGCTGGGCTGTTCCACGTGCATAGAGGCGGGCAGCTTTGCTTTGCTGAACATGAGAAGTTTTCTCAACTGCATTGTATGATTACTCAAGACAGAGTGAATATTGGAGATTGTGTACATCACTTTTTTTTGGGCCTTTAGAGGTAATCTTTCTCATTTACCGATACCATACTCCGTAGATATGTAGCACCTCCTTCATAAACCCCACCATAAGTCATGTGACCTGCGATATCAAAGTTTCTTTCGGATCAAGAACTTTTGCTATCGGCAGATTTCAAGCGATTAGAGATTGACACAAAGGTAAGAAATATCCCTCCATCTGCGCAGACTATACTGGCAGTTTCTACCATGAATCGAAGTCTGGAGATAATTTCTCGTGGTGGGCTGAAAAGCGCCTCATTTATCCAAGCGCTTATCAACGCATCATGCAAATCCTGGGATGGTGTGCATGATAAAGAACTTCAAAATGAGAATTCGAAGCTGTACCCTGAGAAGTCATCTCCGAGTGCCTTAGATCAATCATTTTGACACCCGGTACCATCTAGAACACGCTAGCTAACATCCCCACCAGGACATATCAGATTCTGAGTCTCCCCGTCAAAAATTTTATCTGGAAACTATCAAACACAGCAAAGTCCACCTGTGAGAACGGGAGTTGCTTTTCAACCCCAAGAAACCATCTTTAAGTCACTGTCTACGTGACCATATCAAACCTGCACAAAATGTCCGCCCCCACACCAAAGCCCAAGCCGACAGTCCCCGTCGCGCTGTCATTCGAGGCCATCGACGACCTCATCTACGATGCCCGGGCCGGTGATCTCGGGGCCTTGAACGCCGACATCGCCACCCTCGCCTCGCAGCACAACTGCCCAGAGTCGTACATCGTCGCCTCGGCCATCGACATGGAAGACGAAAGCGAAGGCGGCACAGGCTCCTGCGTGCTGCACTTCCCCGCCGCGAATGGGAATAGCGGTACGTTTCGTCCCAGAACGCCCCATGAAATCCATCCTATCCCTTCCTGAGGGCGTTAACTGACGACTTCAGAAATCCTCACCACACTCCTCCAAAAACTCTCCTCGCTGGACACCGCCCAGCGCACGGCATTCGTCAACCACCGCAATCACTCTGGCAACACGCCCCTGCACTGGGCCGCGCTGAACACGCACCTGGAATGCGTCAAGGCGCTCGTCGAGGCTGGCGCGGACGTCGCCATCAAGAACGACGCCGGCCATGATGCGGTGTTCCTGGCTGAGCGGGCGGCTTGGTCTGCTGCCGCTGAGGAGGAGGGCGATGCTAATGAGAATGCGGAGGAGCCACAGGAGATTGAGATGACGATTGGTGAGGAGCAGGGTGAAGGGCAGCAGCAGGCTGATGTTGGGGAAATGTCTGCTGGCAGACAGGTTGTGGAGTGGTTGTTGAGTTCGGAGAAGGCGGCTGGGTTGGAGAGTAGTGCTACTGAGGGGGAGAAGTCGGCATGACCGAGGGATGATCTTGATGTTGGTTATGGTTATGGTTATGGTCATGAAAGAATTAAAAGTTGATTACATAGACGCAAGGCATGCTGGTTCTTATCTGCTGACGAGGATGCAAGATTCGCCTGGCCCATGAGGCTGGGTGCCATTGTAGGACCAGAACCGTACTGGAGACTTGAGGGTCGATGGATGAAACAAAATCTATCGCTTCACTATGATATACAGGATGCTGGTGATAATTTATACAAGAAATGAAGCACATCAGTCACGTCGGGCCTTTCCCCTTACGCTTCCGTTACTCTGCGGTGACACAGGAAACCAGTCCACAAAAGACCCGGTCGAGTATGAACCCTCCGATGGCCCTGCTCGGTCTGAGTCAATCTCACGGACTTTGGCGTCAAACCCAACCTTGAAACGCCGGTCCCGCCAAACAACCGTGACGCCGCCATAGACGGCGATGATCCAAATGGGCAGAGCCAAAAGCTCGCGGCCGAGCCAGGCGGGGAACCACTGTAGGAATGGACGACGTGTGGTTTGGGAAGCACGACGGTTGGGCCGTGCAAATATAGGGGTGTCCTCGTCAAGCTCGATGGCCTTTGCTGAGTGCAGGTTGATGTAAAGGGTCCAATCAACTAGAACCCAGAATGCTATACTCAGCGCAAAGATGGCAAAGAACGAGGTCCAGGTAGCGAGTTTCCCGGCAAAGGGGTAACCTTTCTGCTCGAGGTATGGAGCCAGAGCAGTCGTAATGCCCCAGGCGCCGTAGGCTGAACAGACGAAAGACTCAGTGCCTGGTTCCACGAGGGTTGCCAGGAGCACGGTGAACTTGCGGACACGCAGCCACCGTACTCGTCGGGCAATGTATCCTCGTACACTCATGTTGGCCACGGGCTGAATCGCTAGGTCTCCAAAGACCATGGCATGTTTACCCCAGCGCTCGCCTTCCTTTTCCTCCCGAATCTTTTTGCGCCAAAGCAGGTCACCGATCAAGTGGTCCTCGCAGATATTATCCGAGAAGTAGTCAACGCCAGCGTGTCGAGCATTACGATCTCCTGGACTCGGGGCCGTGAGGTAGTCCAGGTGTGAGCGACGGAACATATTCGACTTGCCTACAATGCAAGGAGCAATGAGGACCGTGTTGATGGCTGTATACATCTTGGCGTGCGACGAAGACAGGAACAACTCCTCTAGGCGACCGCCACCTGTTTCAATGGTACTCGTGAACCCCTCCTCTGGTCGCCTCGAAGTGAGCGAGAAATCTGCAACCCTCGGCACGGTAGCGTCCGGACGAGCTTCAAGCAGCGTTTGTCGCTCCCCGGCCAGATTGTTCTCCCCCGTCACATCAACCGCCACGGGCAGATGGTGAACAAACTTGAATCTCTTGCTTGAAGTAGCTCCCGTTCCGCAAAGACGGTCCACCATGCGAGCACAGACGCCCTTTCCAACCCAGACATTGCAGTCGATGATCCAGATGATATCCCCTTTCGCCTCACGGTACGCCCGACTCATGTTCCGAATCTTGGGGTTCGGCCCAAGCGCGTAAGAGTTAGGGCCATTGCTCTGCAACAATGGGTCCTCCTCTTCGACATATATACCCGCATCGACATCGGGGAAATCGGCGAGAAGTTTGCAAAGGGTCGGGTAGGCTGGATCATCGCGCGTTGCGACACAGAGGCACACAGTGAGCTTATCACGGGGGTAGTCCTGGCGAAAGGTGGCCGCGAGGCAGTCGTACAAATGTGGCTCGAGGCCCTTCACCGGTCGAATGGCCGTGACATGGGGCGCGTCAGGATTTTGGGCCAGAGCAGAGGGTCGTGGTCGTCGCAAGAAGTATCGCCATCTAAATAATACCAAGGAATCCACTCATTAGCCACAGCCACACGCACCCCATTGTTTCAAGACTAGTGTATTCCGCGTGCTCGAGACGGCGGGGCAAGCACAGGACAAAAGGGGGAACACCCCGCGTTTTCTGTGATTGCCTTACATTTGAGTATATCCCAAAGCACAGACAATCAGCACAGTGAGGTACCAGATCAACCCGACCCAGCCTACCGCAATGGACACGGGCACAGCACCATTGCCAATGGGCACTTCCAGGAGGTACGAGGTTGGCTCTAGCATGGGACACGGAACGAGAACGAGAGATATTCAACGGACGAAGAGGACATTCTAGGGCGGGCCGAGTCCACAATGTAGGAAGTGGGAAAAGGGGGTGAGTTGTGGGTGACTGAGGCCGAGGAAGAGGGTGAGGTGAGGGAAGAGTGGAGTGGAGTCCCAAGGCGTCGCCAAAAGTCGCCAAACCGCAGCGCATTTCGGAAGTCACGGCTGATCCTAGCGAAGTGTCGCTTTTGTAATAACTAACTAGTTAACTAACTTATGCGTAAAGCCTATTTAGTCATTGATTCCTATAAACTAACCAGGATTCGGTACAATATAGACTATTTGTCACACTAATATCTATTATTCATTTTTGCGTATGGGATTAATCTTAGTAGTGAGAATGCTTTGTACCCAGCCTATTTCAGCAGGATCTTCGAGTCACTTAGTCCAAAGAGGTACTGTCCAACACGCACTATTCCATATCGTTGGACTCAGAGTTACGCGTCATGAATTTCATTCCATCGCTAGTCGTTGGACTGAATTCGGCATCTGACTCCCACTATTCTTCGTCGCTCGTCTTGAGACTGGTCTTCATCTACTTCATCGATCACAACTTCCAGCTCGCGTATGCGACCCAGTTCCTCTGAACTTAGAGGATGTTCATCTTCGAGCAATTTCTGGATAACTTCCAACCATGTGGTCTCAAGAAATCCAGACAAGGGGAGGGCCGACGCCTCGTAGATAGCCTGGAATTTACACACCAATTCCTCATGTCGCGCAATCTGTTCTCGCCAGTCGTCACGTAGCTTCTCGATGTCAGAGCCCCTCTGTGGTGGGTGCATGTATGAGGGATTCGAAGTAATATAAAGATGAGAAACCGAATAATGGCAGCAGCAGCATCAGGGAGAGGGGCGTCATCTAACCCAGACATTGTCTCCGACAGAAATTGGACGAATTCGGCCATGGTATTCGGACCAAACTGAGTGTAGCCATGTAGGATGCGGTATAAGAGGCATATAACAGCAAAACCATCAGATGAAGAGCAAGGAAAATTGCACTCGTCTTGGCTTTTGTTCTGAAGGATGAGACGGAAAGGTCGTGGACTTAGTTCGTCTGCTCTGGGTTGATTGACCACATTGCCACATTGCTCGCCATGAGATGTAGCGCTGATATCCCCGACACTCTGCGGTTAAGTCCGCACCATGTGAGATCGGCCAGTCGGCAAATTGAGGTTGTTGCAGAACATGAGGCTCGTATAGCCTTCAGTGTCCGTATCATTCACATCTTGAAAGCCGCCTTCCACAACAAGTCCGCCATCTCACAATTTTCCCCAGTTGACGCATACACCAACCATGGACCATCACTATCTCGATCAAACCATCCGCGATGTTCAAGTCCATTGGCTTTCAACAATCCATGCGCCGTGTGCGCTTGGGAGCCAAGGAGAGCTTTTGGCCTGAGTTGCAGGTTTACAAGCTTATCACTGGGAAGATGTCGGTCTGCCAAAGACTGCAGCTCTATCCTCTCTTCCACCAGCGCATCGACTATCAATTTTCATGATCTTGACATTATCACTTGTGTTAGCCACAGAACGGAAAAATCTTGCACCGACATGAAACCGCGCGGCTGGTACAAGAAGCGTTGCACTTTCCAAGGGATCCAAAGTGCACGCAGATTCTAAGTGGTTTCGGGAAACTATTTTTCCTAATTGTAATAAGATGTGAAGCCCTTCTGGCTAATAGATATATGGCCTAGGTAGTTCTGTAAATGCGAAAAATCCTGGCCTCGTGAGATGTGAGCGTAAAAGTCCCTCGTCACGAAGCATCAGAGGCTCGAGGCACTCTGGTATCTGAAGGTCTAACAACGAGAAATCAGATAGAGACGCTGCTGGTAGAACGTATAGCACATACCCCAATTGCTAACGGAGTTCTCAAATCAGGCGGAATCGAAAGTCATCAACAGTGACAATCGACCCACAACCCACCGGATCCAAGGCGTTGTGTGTTATGCAAGCCGCCTTCATCCATGATAATAGAGAAAATTCCAATCAACCATGGGGGCGCCCGATTCTCGCCCTTCAGGAAACCACGATGGTTCGCTAAGGAGAGCTCAAATGCAAACTCATCGCCAAGAGTCATTCCTTGATCGTCAACTAAGACTGAAAAGATGTTCGATGACGACGAAACTACGAGAAGTTGATGGGTAGCTTTTAGCCAGTTTTCGTCTCCTATGGAAACTGTGTGAGTGCCCGCTTAGAAGCAGTCTTGAGCGCCGGCAAAACTCCCTGTGGAGACGCAATCTCAAACATTCCGAGAATGCCTTCCACCTCCTTGGCTCCGCTGTCACAGTCCGAAATCATACGGAAAGCGACTTTGAATTTGGTGGACAGCGAAAGGATCGGTTGCATCAGCATTTGATAGAGAGAGTATCGCGAAGACCTTCTAAATCAGTTGTAGCCCTTCAACAACCTTGCATTTGCGATCCTTGATCTCCTTATCCGCAGACTTGTATTTGCCGATGTACGATGCTAGACCTTGGCAGACTTGAAGACCGAGAGACATCACCCCCACGACACTTCCTGCCACAGAGAGTGGGTCTCCCTTCATGGAAGCCCAGAGTTCACTGTGAGGATTCGCAAAGAGAATCATAATAAGCATAATGGAGAACAAGATGGAGAACAAGATCAGAGGCAAACGAGCCGCCGTCGAGGCTGAGCTTGCTCTAAGCGCGGGGATGAGTCGTCGCAACTTCACACTGTACTTCTCATTAAATCGTGTCCACATAGCCACTCAGGCCCTTGCCCATCACCCGGGAATGGATCACATCAAATGAAGAAAAAGGCTTGACTTTGACAATGATGAAAGACAATCTATATTCCTGGTAGATTTTCCATCTTGTCTGTGATTAATGATTAAGTGACGAGCTCCCCAAAACTCCAGGCACGCAGAGAAGAAGAGGTCCTAATAATGTACCTCACGTCTTCTTCTTTTTCCGAACCAAACCTGCACTCAACACATTAACAGCAGCCGGCTGCGAGGCAGTCGAATCAGAGCTGTCTGGCCTGCTTGGTTGCGCTATAATTGCCTCCTTAGCATCCCTCTTCCCTTCCTCGCCCTCGGGCTTCTTCCGTTTGCGAATCAGCCCGGTATCGAGGAGATTGTTTGTTGTGACTGATTGGTTGGTCGTATCCTGTTGACTGTGGGTACCCGTTACCCGTTTGCCCCAGGTCAATTCATCCGCCAGAGAGGCGACTTGATCAATATATGACTTAGTACTGGCCACGATCTCAGCTCCGTCATAGAACTGATCAAGTACCCCGTCCATCATCTTCTTATAGTCTCCTTCACTTAACACAACGTCTCCACGCCCAGCCTCTGGCCAGTGGAATGGAGCCTTGTCCGCTGATTGAACCTCTGCTGAAGACTCAGGTTGAGGTTCAGCAGAGGTCGCGGCGGCTTGAAAGTGCCCTTCCCCCTCGACCACAGGTATTGTTGTTTCGGACGTGGTCGAGGACTTGGAAGCCTCGTCAACAGAAGAGACCGTGGCCGCACTCGTCGTAGTCCCAGCCTGGCTAGCCATGGTCGTAGAATTCATGAGACCAGGGGGATTGATGACTAGCCACAGAAACCCGACCAGCCGGCCGGCAGAACACTCCTGACGGAAAGACATCATCTCCCAAAATTGGTCTAATGACTTTACACTCTTCCATTGACCGGTACTAGGGGGCGCATCCTTCCCTTCAACAGGCTCCGGTAGCTCATCGTCAAGGTCAATGAGGAACCTCGTCTTCGGGTCATCCGGAAGCCGTGGTACAAGACAGCGCGGCGGCGCTGATGGGTCACGACACATCTGCTGAACAGGATAGCTGGCAAGCCATCGCGGCAGATCTTGAGGATCCGATTTGGCGGATGCAGGGAAAAAGCTGCGTGTCTCAAAGCGGTCGCATCCGGGCACGATCAGGTACGCGGTGGCAGACGTCCTGGCTGCTTCGACTGTCACTGGCGTTTTCGAATCCTTTGATACCGACTCAGGCTCATTTTCACGGAGAATTGGGTCCACTGCGCGACACCACCACTTGATCAGACCTCGGTCGTCTAGGACGTGCTTCTCGGCATTTTCAATGCTGCCAGGGAAGAGGTACTGGTCCTGGGCACGCGCGAACAAAGACACCACCAGGCGAACTCCAGGACGCTGGTGGGATCGCGCCAAATACGATAGGAAAGTACTTGAAACAAGTCTTAACACAGACACTTTTTGTTGTAATTTCAACAGGTGTAGAAATCCGGTGGAGTCGGCCTTGGAAACAAAGATGGTGGTCAGGTGGGCCGTGTTGTAGACCAGCACCTCCATCCCAAATACGATAATCTCTGCTCCATCATGCTCGGAGGAGTCAATTGAGATTGAAAGAAAATGACTTTCACAGAATGTTGGCTCGGGATCCTGGCCCGGCGCAGCTGCAAAGAGGGCTGCCGAAGGGGCTGGTGTTGAGGAGACATGGCGGACAGTTAGCTCGGCGCTGGTGGGGAGCACTCTGGCCAAGAGATCTGCCAGATCGCCATCCGCTGCCATGGTATACCTTTGCCCAATTATATTTGGTAAAGGACGAGGTCGGATGAAAGACGACGTGGATGATTAACGGCGCTGCGATTTTCTCCCTGTCATCGCAGGTCACGTGCCGGGGACCATAACAAGAGCCCTGAAATCATTATGGCGGTCCTGAGCTGAGCTTCAAAGCCAAGCAAGGAGACGATGGTCATGAAAGAAAAATGGACGTAAAATAATTTGATAGCAATTGCACTGGAATAAGGTTGAATATTGTGGAACTTTCCGGTAGGTGGTACCCCGTTGGCAAGCCGTGCTGCTATACTAGAAACAAAACGTCGCGAAGTATGGACACGAAAGATCAGGCCGAGAGATGTGGACGGCTTTTTCACTTGCTATTAAAATCAGTCATTTATTACTGAAGTTCTTTTGTTGGAAGATGGAGTGCTTCATCCATTCTTCACAGGTATCAAATCTGCACGGTGGAAGTCGCAAGATGAGGTTGCGCCTTCTTCATCTACGCCTCCAGCGATTCTCGCTTCCAAAGTGCTCCCAACGCTTCCTGTAAACTCGAGAGTTGTCCGTCATTCACCCCTTCTCAAAACTGAGTGAGTTTGGTTTCTTACGGCAAATGATGAATACAGCAAGTCTTGGTACTGATCCAAGCCACCCCAGGACTACAGTTCTCCACCTCATGATGAGCTCTAGCTGAGTGGAAAGCCTCGCTGATGGATTACGATAAGTACGCCAAGTACGAAAAGTACTATGGCAAATACGACAAGTGGGATGAGTTCCGCTTTCGATGGGATGGTGGGTTGCTCCATCACTCGGAGAAGCCGGGCTTGTAAAGCCAAAAGTCAGACGCTGATATGAACGACATGATATAGAGAACAACATGCCAAGCAAGTGTACACAGCTGCAGGTCCGCTACAGCTGCGGCCATACCCTTGGAGGGGAATTCATCAAGTGCGCGCGCCACATCGATTGTGCGGACGAACGTTGCTCGAACCGATACATCCACTATGTCGAGGCTAAGCGGTCAACACACAAATGTCGTACGTGTCTGAGATCAGGATAAGTGATTCAGGTCCTATCATGGCCTGATATTATTTTGGGGGGCATGGGCATTTGAGAAATAAATGGTTCTTAGCGCAGGCGTTGAAAGGCACTATTCACGTGGCGTTCGAGGAGTGCGAGAGTCCCACGTTTGATTTTGATATTCCTGTTTGGAATCTGCAAATATTGGTACATGATAACTATACCTTCACACCTTGCTCCGCGTTTAGAATTCCGCAACGACAGCGTCAAGGTCGTCCGCGTTTAGTAGGGCCACACCCTCGCGCAAAAGTGTTCTCCAGACAAGATTCCGCTGGCGCACCGGCCAGTATGGTGTGTTCCAATAACGCGCACCGATACCTCTCTTCTTTGCTGTAGTGATCTGTTCGCGCAGAGCGCAGAGCTGACCCTCATCGAGGATTGGGTCTGTGTCTCTCATGATCTTGCCAACGGCCTCCTCAAAGTCGGTTGACGCAATGGGTGAAACTAGACCGGTGATACCGGCATACTTGGTTTCATTGAGATGGGCTAGGGGTGCGTCAAAGAAGTAGTCACGGTCCAAAACAGGGGCGACCATGTCTAGCGGGGTATTGCCAGTGCCGATGATGGTCACCGGTCCATGGGTCAAGTTGTTCCCATCGCTCAGGGTAGTCAGATAGCCTTTCTCACGCAAAGGCTCTAACGCGTCGATGACGGCTTGGAACGTTTCATGACCTGATGATTTAACATCGATGAAGAAGTAAAGTGTCTGATCTGGCGTCGTATCCCACACGCCGCTGAAGATCCTGGCGTTAGCCCTCCGAGAGAAAGTCATGCGAAGAGTCTCTTACTTCTTGGTAGGCGATGTGACAAATGGGCTCTTCGGATTTTGGCGTTCCAAAATGTCCAGAATCGGGTCGATATAGAGGGATTCTAAAGTTCGCTCCTGAGTCAAGGCAGATTGATCATGCCCGACCTTCTGCTGTTAGTGACAGCTTGGATGGCTGGATAGACCAGGCTAGGCAGAACACACATATAGGGTTCCGTCATATAACCAAACGTCGGCTTCGGTAGAAGTGCAGCCTTTCGACAAACCTTGAAGTTATACTGTCAATGGGGATCTGCATGGCAAGGAGGACGAGTCTTACCAGTGTAGAAAGGCCTCTCCCTCCAGTAGTCACTGTTTTGGCCATCAGTAAATGACTTCAATAAATACGCAGAAGGGTCGAATGGAGCCTTTGCTCCATGCGATTCTTACTTATGGGAGTGGACCGGGATCTGGTATGATGTTAGTTTAGAGTTCCAGGGCAAAGGACCGACCGTGGAAGACACGAATCAGGGAGCCTTTTCAACATAACCAGCGCGATTACATACTGGAAGAAGATCCCTCGTGATATCGGTTGGATACCCATATTCCTTGCTGCTATGTATGTTCTTCAGAATACTCTGCAGGCCAGAGGTGATTTGGCCGATGACAGGCTCTGGGCCCGACAGGAGCACGACCGCGACTGTCAGCACCAACACAAATGGGGAGATCATGGCGCTAAAACGAGTGAAGTCAACGGAGCGAACTCATGGGAATTCAACGCAACGAAAGAGTACGATTTGATACCCTGTTCATCAATACATTGGTAAGTGGGAGAGAAAGAGGTACTCAGTAGGCGATCGGTGGAGGCGGACCACACAGCGCACGTGTTTTATGGGTACGCATTCCTAGCGTTGGGCTACAGCCAACTTCGACGAACACCAGCAGCGTACTATTAGCTATGCAATCTAGTAGCAGCTAGTCTTCACGCATTTAAATACTGTTAATTGGTAGATGGGTCTTCCAGAGCCGTTGAGCACGAACGCCTTAAACACAGCCCAGGTGTCGATACCGTGAAACAGAGAATAAGATAGAAGCATTCGAAAACAATTCGTGTCGTTCAAGCGATTCTATGTACGTTATGGAGTCATGTACCTCGTTTGGCTCAAACCTCCCTCACGCTTGGAGAAGCGCCGCTCGAGGACTCATTGGGAACGGAATTACGGCCTCGGAGACTGAGGTTTCCAATGCGCTGGACTAGATTGCTGCCAACCGCGTCGACGGCACCTTTCGGTGCAAGCAAGGTAGGGCCTTGAGCGGCAGCTTCTTGCACCCTGAATAGGCGTATAGCAGTACCGTTCCAGACACCGACGGTGCCAGGGGTCGCGCCCGCAGCAGAACCGACCACCATCTCGCTTGAAAAGATGAATCCCCAGAGGAGCGATTCGTACCAGCCCATCGAAAGAGCCGACCATTCAAATGACTGCGCACGTACAGGTGCAGGCTCTGAAATGATGCTGGCAACCTGGGGCTCCTCTGCGAACGATGGTAGATTGTGGATCAGAGTACGAGCTTCGGGGCTGGTTGTAGCCTGCAGGGCTACGTCGGGGATGTGCGGCGCAATGGCGGAGATGAGAGTTAGAATAGTGTGCAAAGGGAGCTCCGGCAACCAGGATTCGAGCTAGCAATATAGATTAGCATCCATACCGCACTCGGATATTAGTAGTAACTTACCCAGGCCACGGTCGGCGTGAACCCAGTGGATGTCGCAGAGAACAAAGCAGACATACTAGTCTGGCTGGTCATGCTGTTCTGTCGTGAGAACGACGGTCGGCCGGCCGGTAGCTTCCCACGTGCTTTCTCAGAGATCACTCTGGTCTGGGAGCTGTGCTCGTCCACCGTTGAGGCAAAAGAGGGTCTGCGCGATGTTTGAGCGGATGGTGAAGATTGTGAAGGTGTACGTTGACCTCCCCCTGCCGCTTCATCATCTGAATCATCATCACCAATGGCAAACGCATTGGTCTCTTCAGGGATACGTGTCAGAGGTGATCTAGCACCCGAAGGAGCGTGAAGGTCTTCTTCGGAGTGAGAAAGCATGGGGCTCGTAGTAAGATCACTTGAAATATCGCCAGCTTTACGCTTCTCTTCCTGGCGCTCGATTTCTTGCTGCCCACTTTCAAGGGTGAATGCTCTGACGGCTTCAAATCGATCCTTATATTTCAGAATCGCATAAACGAAGTATGGGTTTTCTGCAATCATTAGCACTGAGTCAACCGAACGGGAACGTCGGGTTCCTGTGTAAACGCACCGGTGAAACCATGCTCAAGAATTGCATTGATAAAGTCAAGCAATGATGCAAGAAGGGTGTGATTTGTCTCGTTGGCCAGTAGGAAGCTTGGCGCAGACATCGAAGAGAAAAGCTGGATGACCTTGGAACAGGCGCTCGGCGAAATATGCTTGATATGAGGGGCAACGTTGGTGAGAATAATGAGGAGCGCAGGATAGACTGTGTCCAAGTGTCCTTTGCTCTTAGTCATGAGGGTTTGGATGGACTGTCAAAATTAGCAGGTGGGCCTCATGTTCGGGATTTAATATCCATACCATAATCAGATAGTCGGCATAGCTGCCACGGAACTTGAGAAGGCGGATAGATTGCGGCAACGTTTCTTGTGCCTCAAATTTCATGTTCAGGCTCTTTCCGAAGTTCGGTTCGGCACTCATCGTCTGAAGGATAAAGATACAAAGCCGGACGACTCCTTGCTTGGATGGCTCATTTCGGTATTCCATAGCATAGAAGATGCATAGAATCAGGAAGTCGTGTGAGCGATTGGAGTCGATGATAAATGATCGGAACCGCTTGTTGCATTGCAGTGTCTCCCAAAAGAGGATCAACATCTCTGGTGCCCATTTCACAGATCTTTGGCTACCTGGAAGATAAGAAGTCGTTGCTTGCATCTATGCAACGGTTAGTATCGGGCAGGAAGTGGCCTCGGTGGGTATCACATACAGGCTGGTTAAGGATCCTCGTCATGCCGTCCACGAGGAATTGGAAGTCCTGGGGTCTGTGCAGCCGTCCGAAGTAATGGCGATAGTAATTCTTTGGTGGCGCTCCGCGACCGTCTTCTGGGATAGGATAGAGGAGCAGAACAAGGAGGAGCTGCAAGCAGTAAATCACCAGGATTTGCTTGGGATCCTTCCACACGACATGGTCATAAGGAACGCGCCATGCTACAGGGTTATATTTCATAGCCTATTTGCATGTTAGCATTCGCCATAGATTTCTTCCTTCAGTCAAACGCACGGTGTTTAGGAGAGAGCACAAAAGCGTCAACACGGATTGCTTATCTTGGCAAGTGGTGATATAGGTAATTGCCTTGACACCTTGTACGGGGAGTATGTCTAGCATGGTCAGCTGAGAGTACTCTGCGACCCGACGAGAATTGAAACTCACTCGATGGCAGGTACATTGCCTTTCCTGTCATTGTCAGCAGTAGTCGTAGAACCTCGCATCTGTTGTTCTCTAGGGCCTTGTTGGATCCCATTGCCGTGTTACACCCAACACCACTCTGCCAGATTGAATATGAAATCTTGCTCTTCGCAGTCGGCAGCACCGGGATAGTGAAGTCCGCGAAGAAGAGGAGGTCGAGCAACGTGTCGATCAACTCCTCCGCGAGAGGCTTCACATCCTCGTATTCTTCTGCGCGCGGGGACAGTCCGTCCTGCTGGTCCGGCTGTGCTTCATCGAATAGCACTTCCCCAGCAATCTGTGCCTGTCTAGTCTTCTTCTTGCGACGCGCCCAGAAGAATTTGTCTTCCCAGTCTTCCAGGTGTTCGGCTTCGTAGACGAAGGGGAGAAGGCGCGTGAGAATCCGAATGCAGTTGAGCACGTCGCGCTCTGGGGCAAGATCTGGATCCGGGAAAGAAGGGTGGTTTTTGAGGACTATCAGTCGTGATGAGACCGATAGTAGCAGGGTTTCGAAGTTGGATAATGCATGGTCGCGCGTTCGGCGGATGTCAGCTGGCGTGAACAAGCTGAAGACGTCTTCTGTAGATTCGGGAAGTTCCCAGAACTTTGAACAACGTCAGTATCGGTTGTTTATGAAATCCATGTCAAAGTCCGTTGTCCTCCAACGACTTACTCGCGTCCAGTAGGAGTCGTCTGCGGGGATCTCCTTCTCTTCCGACAGGCGGAAGATGCCCTGCTTAAAGACGAGCTTTGACTCCGAGGCTCCCATTGCTGAAGAGACCAGTCGCTCACAGCGAGAGCTTCATGTAGAAGATCAGCAGCAGGGCCCGAGATAAGGCTGGCGAGAGTTTGCGTTGCCACTTGTTGCCGAATGCTGCTCGTGGTTGTGTTGGTTTCGGAGGAGACTTGGCCAGAACAACCAACGTCGTTGACCTACCCTGCCGAGCCGCCTAAACAAAGTTAGTTGTACACTGACTTGCTGCCAATATGTACTATCTCCACAGCCCCTCTGGGCGTCGCAAAAGTCTCGAAGAAATAAAATAGTATAAACTACGTGGGGTTAATATTGCCCCTTGATTTTGACATCTTCGTACAATGACCGCTGTCTTGTCTTTTGATTTACATGATGCTACACAATGGGGCTTTCCTGAGGCACGAATATGTACATCAGGCGACAATCGCCAACTTAAGGAGTACTTCAAGAAAAGGGTGTAAAAATGCCAATGTTTGTAGCTAAAGATCAAGTTCGCTCAAAACCGTGATTAAAAATGCAAACTCCGAATCGCGCCGCCAACGGAGAACCCAAACTGAAAAAATATCACATAGTGCCATTGCTAGCAGAGAATCTCCGGCTTCTCTCATACAGCCACTTGTTACTGACTCCCAGGCTCCGGCGTTTTCCACCTAGGGGAGAAGGCGTGCTAGGACCAGTACTAGACATGGTTGACATAGTAGATTCTCCAAACGAGTTGCTCCGGGCCAGAGGAGATGAGGACCCGATACTCAGCCTGCGACCCGATTCCCGACCCCCGTTAGCCATAGTCTTGTTGAACAAAGGACTGGATGCAGGCGAGAACGGGGTGCCGGAAGAAACACGGCGATCTGTATAAGTAGGGGTCGAGGTCAATGGAGAGGTGGCTTGGCGGCTCGCACTGACAGGGCTCGCTTTGCGCGAGGTGGACAGGCGGTAGCGGGGCGGAGTAACATAGGTAGTTCCGGGAGTGATAGGAGGCGCCGTGGCAGGGTTCAGGCCCAAAAGTGCACGTTGAGTAGGCGTGAGCGGGATATCGGAAAGGTCATCCTTTGGCTTGAAGAGAGGGTACAGGGCCATGAGAATATTAAAGAACATAAGCGCCTGCAGGAGGAGCAAAGGGAGGTGGTGATAGACAGGGTCATTGTCAAATACCCGGCGAGCGCTGTTGGAAAACCAGTTAGGATTGAATGTTCCAAGTGGAAAGAAGAGACAAGTCAGGACGCACTAAGACTTCAAGGTGCCTCCGAAGACCCAGGTCAAGACCAGTGTGGATCCGTTCCAGACCACGCTCCGCAGATTTTTATCATTGAATGTCGCAGCATTTTGGCGTCGCACGACCTCACCGAGTTGAGGATGGCGCCATTTGCCTGGTGTGGCTGGCCCCTCGGAGGTAGGAGTTGCGACAGGCGCAGCGGCACGCGCGACTCTGGGTGTGGATAGAAGAGATTGCGTAGCCATGGATCGCGACGGAATGACAACGCAGGCAGAAAGCGTGGGGTTTTTGCGAGGAAGAGCAACAAATAACAAAGGCGCTGCAGCTTGCGATCAGTACATGGTTGTCTTGAGCACTTGACAGGGACTTGGGGGCTTTCAACTTACCTTTGGACAGGAATCGAGGGGTGGGACTTACCTGAATTCAGAGAGAAAGGAAAGCTGCGAGACTTCACTTTGGCATCAGCATTGCCTTGAAGAGAAATGTTGTTCAGAAGATCATCCCTCAGGAGATGTTTTGATGGTCGCAAGTGGCTAGGATCAGCGAAGAAACAGACGCCGCCGCGCGCGTCAAGATTAAACGCCGGTTTTTCGGTTGACCCGACCCGCCGCCTCTTCCGCCTCCCGCGGGACCCCTCAAACGTCATTGTTGTATCTGGGGCTGCCTATTGTTGACACAAACAGCTTGTTGAGAACATAACATCTCGGATATCGAACTGGGGGAGTCCGAAAAACTAAACTGCAGCTTTATAGCACGCTTCTCCCCAAATCTTCGCATCGCATACCCCCTTGTTTAACAGTTCTTGTCGGTCCAGCGATCGTCAATTAGCCGACATGGCTGACCAGACCCCCATCTTGGAGAAGCTGGACGCAGCATTGTTAGAGCTTCTTGCAGGCTGGAACTTTTACACTACCATATTTGCTGGCATTTTAGCTGCCTTTGCCATCTATTCTGTCGTTTCAAACAAGGACCCTGATATTCATCCGTTCCTCCTCGCCCGTCAATCCACTGCATCTCCCATTCGGCAAGCCGGAGAGTCTGCAACCTACCGCAGCCTTGAGACACCATATGGCTTCCCTCTCCGATCAGGATTGAACGTGAAAGACCCGGGAGCTCCGAAGTGGACTGCCGGCCGTCGGGGTGATCTGCGCGATATCTGGAAGACCGCTGTTCGTGGAGCTTTGAACGAAGATGGCACCACCTCTGGAAAGCAGGGCAAAATCTACACAGTCCTCGGCAAGAAGGCCGTCGAGCACTCGCTGGCTCAAGTAACACAGGAGATCAATGTTATTGGCCGTCACCTCCAGAAAGCCGAAGTGAAGACCGTTGCTGTTTGTCTGACCGACTCTATCGAATTGCTGGCTGCTATCTTTGGTACGACCCAACTTACGCAATCTCCGTTGATCATACACTGATGCAAACTCTCACAGCTGGATCATTCTACGGCTTCAAGATTGTCCTGATCCCCCACAACCTTCCTGCGGCGACCCTCTCTAGCCACCTGCAGAACTCTAAGGCGGATGCACTTATTGCCGAAGCTGGCTCAGTTGATTTGTCTCTCGTCATGAAGGGAAACAAGCAGGTCTCCGTTGTTATTTGGGTTGCCAATTATGGGAATCGTCATATGGATTGGCACGAAGTCCCCAAGGATGTCAAAGGTACTCTCGAGGTTTCTGTCTGGCACGAACTGGCAGAGGAAGACAAGGATCTTGCCGGGTTTGACGTCCCCGAATACGACCCGACGACTCCAGCCCCTGCGGTGAACACCGTCTGGCCCTCTGATTGTCAATCTGGCGAATTCATTGATTTTAAGCAAGAGGTAAGGGACCTTCCAGGAAATCAAAATCCGCTTGGCCATGTCGCAGCAATGCTATCACCCGATCCATCGCCTCGATTGAACCTGGTAGCATCTATGCACCTTTCCCTTCAAGGCAGGGTATCTGGGTGTTTCACATGCTTGCTACGATGGTTTTTCAAATGCGTCGCTCGTGTCATTCTGGAAAGGTCTAACTTCTGGTACAGAACCTCGTGGCGGCGATCAGCGCTCTCGACTCAGCCCTCCCTCGGAATCAACGCTTCAGCTCTTCTGACCTCGTCCTCTCTATCGATTCGCTGTCGCGATCATATCCCCTTTGCCAGATTTTCAACGCCCTCTTTTCAAACGCCTCTATTGCATTGAACTCGGTTGCCGGTGAGAACGTCGACTTTGCCCTCGCTACAAATGGCGTTTCCCCAACTGTGATTATTGCGTCCTCACAGACTATGTCTGAATACCATGATCGCGTTATGAAACCCCACACCGGCCTGGTCTCTTCTCTAGGCCGATGGCTCCAGGCTCGAACCCTGGATGCAGGCAACATGCCATCCAAAAACTTCTTCAGCCAGCTTGCACAGATCGGCCCAACTGCGGAGCTTTCACTGGAGAAGCTGCGCCTTCTTTGTATCTCCCATCGTGTCGATGCCGATGCCTCGTTCCGCATGACCTCGGAGCAGCTGACGGATCTCCGCATCTACATGGGTACTCGCATTGTATATGCTCTGACTGGACCCGGCATTGCTGGCGCCATCGCCCAAACCAATGTGTTCGATTATCGGGATCTCCGTGGCCCAAGTCACTTTGGATCTCCCCTTAGCAGCACCGAGGTCACTTTGACCGGCATTTCTGAGCAGCAGGCATCTGAAGACAACCCGAAGGGCCAGGTAAGCTCTTAACTCAAATTCTCTGACCTTCTTCTGCACTGGAGCTAACACATGCTTTCTGCAGATTCTGGTTGCCG
>JAXQJV010000378.1:0-21309 GCA_037042255.1 Penicillium sp. PG106-07D
CCCCCCCTTCCCTTCCAACCTCAAACTCTTTCTTCTTCCTTCCAAATCTTTGAACCTCATCCTGATCTCAAGAATTCTTTGTAGGAGAACACTGGTTTTGTCCTCCTCCTCCGTCGTATGATCATCGCGATTTCCGCTGCAGGAGCAGTTCCCACCCACCTCGCATACGGACTTTAGTGGCCACCACGTAACCGTGCAGCACCTGGGATCAGCTCACGACTACACGCCTACACAGCACTAAAGCGAGTTAATCCAACATCAGCGAAGCCCTTGAACTCGGTCCAGTCCCCGATTGCTTCGTCTTTCCCCTTTGGACCGCCTGCATCCACTGCGTTGGCAGTGTCGCAATTCTCGATTTTCTCGTTTCCTCCATCGCATTGCCCGTTCTCCGCCCTCCCGCTGCGCCGCAAAAAGTTCCCTGCACCCTAGCACGGGTACTCCCATCGCCCGCTGCATCACTAGCCTCGAGCGCGGCCAATCGAGTGCGGAATTGTTCGGACTAGGATTATAACCCTAGCAAAAATTTTCCATATTCTTGGTTGACTTCCCTGGCCTTGTTGCTGCCGCCGCCTATTTCGAACACGCGACTGCATCCTTTTTGGGGCTCTTCCCTGAACGCTGGGACAGAACCCATATACGTGCAGTGGTCGACATCCTTTGAACTTGCACTACTTGTCGAGCATAAGGCGCCGCACCCCTCCCTGGTTCGCTCACTGGTTGCGCGATCAATTGGTCCATATCGCAACATCCCCCTCTCTCGTGCAGAGCGGCAGCTTTCCCCACGGACCGGCAGATCGACAAGCAGAAAGAGGGGTTGCATAGGTCCCATTGGGAGGCTTCGACTCAGAATCAGCTGGGTTTCAAAAGAAGCAACCTTGAGACTTGCGCGCCGGAACCCTGGACTCGGAGATCTTCACTCGAGTAGCAGGTGTGACGTCTATCAGCAAGTGGCTACCGGCGGAAGAACTCCTCTGAGTCTAGAATAGGGAAGGAACAAGAACGAGAAAAAAAAGACAAAAAAGAAAAATTCGAGAACCGTTGCACGGGGCCAGTGCCCTTTGCAATTGTTATCAGGGACTTGGTTTGAATCTTCTTGTCTCCTCATTTGTCTCATTCTCTCGCCTTTCCTCGGCTTTTCCCCGTGAGGCGCTCTCCGGCAGGGCTCTCCGCATTCCATTCCAGTCAGGCCAAGATGCAGAGTTCAAGAACTAATCCTTTCTGCTGAGGACGTGGCTGCACCATTATTTTCTTACTGTATCAGGCTATTCCCTTTTCTTTCTTCTGGCTCGGATCCCTTTCCCATCCTGGCCTCTTGCAACCTTTGAACGGCCCGGCTGGTCCCCTGCGCTGTTACCGATTCGCTCTCTCAACGAGTCCAGGTGACTCGAAAGTTGGCACGGTTCACGAAACATTAAAACATTGCACGTATCGACAGCTGAGCTGTTGGTCTGATATCGGATAGCCGCAATGGCCTACGCTACCGCAACTACACCTCCGGCCATGGATGCCGACCCCCAACCCAGCTTAAAACTCACGACATCTCTTCCTCCTCGATCTACCTCCTTACATCATGTCGTTACCTCTCTACCTCTTTCCGGTCCGACTATTTCATCGGCGCCTTCATTCACCTCCTCACCTTCCTCAACCCCCGTCTCGGTCTACCCAGGCCCGGGTACACCGAATGCTTTCACCCCTGCCGGTACTCCTCTTCAACCACCCAGCGAGGGTCCTCGTGGTCGAATTTATCCTCTTCCTCTTCCCACTCCGCTCGAACTTGGCGAATCTATAATGGCTGTCCCGGAGACATTCAACCCAAATGCCAATGTGGCCAATGATCCCTCGTCGAAGGCGCCTGGCTTGATGCGAAGAATCTCCCGTGGCGCAGCCAGCAAACTGACAAGGCGAAGGCAATCTGCCTCGCAGAACGATAAGCGAGATCGGAGTTCTGGACCTGTAATCATGCGCCGAAGAAGTGACAGCAGGAATGGTGCTCAGTCCGTCCGAGACACCGCGCTGGAGTCAAGCAATGAGGATGACTCTATTGAAGCCTTGGACGGCCTGGGCCCTTGGGCCGGATCAGAGACGTCCAGTCTTCGAAGCGAAAGTCGCACGATGTCTGTCCGCGAACTGGTCGCCACTGCCGGTGGCGCTGTCGCACCCAAGGTGGACTCCGCCGTGCAGCGCGGAACCATCTTGACCAAAGTCACGAAGAAGCATCGAAAACAAGTTCGTTTCTTCTTGGATCTGGACGCCGCCAAAGTCTTCTGGGATGTCTCGAACCCCGCCAAGCGTTTTTATATCGACGACATCAAGGAGATCCGCGTTGGTGCAGATGCCCGTAACTACCGTGAAGAGCATCAAATTCCCGAGGATACCGAGGGTCGATGGTTCACTATCGTCATTGCGGACTCAGAACGGTCCAAGGGCCGTGCATTCAAGACCTTGCACTTGATCGCTCCCAATGACCACGTCCTTGAGTTATGGACTACGACTTTGGAGCATATTTCTCGATACCGCATTGGCCTGATGGCTGGTCTAGCTGCTTCAGCCCAGAGCGACGCTGTCCTCCAAGCCCATTGGCAGCGTGAGATATCGCGACTGTTCCCCCAGGGCTTTCGTCCCGGCGAGGCGCAAAATCTTGACTTCACCGCCGTCGAGAGTGTCTGCCGTAGCCTGCACATCAATTGCTCCAAGAACATGCTTCGGGCGCAATTCTCCAAGGCCGATGCTGGTCACAATGGACGGTTGGATTTTTCTCAATTCAAGGACTTCTTGACGCGCTTGAAGGAGCGGAAAGATGTTAAGGACATTTACAAAAGTTGTGCGGAGGATCACAAGACCGGTCTCACCCAGGAGGAATTCTTGGCATTTTTGCACGATGTGCAGAAAGAGAATGTTGAAGCCGATCGTGCGCATTGGGTTGCTTTGTTTGATAAGCTTGTTAAGAGGTCGAGACCTCGTCTGCCCAGTTCTTCAGACACGCCCGATGTCACCACTTCCCCGCCTCGTATGAATCTCGACACATTCTCTGCTTACTTGGCGTCCCCAAACAATGGGATCTACGCGTCCAAGGCTCCCCAATCGCGATTTGACCGCCCATTGAACGAGTATTTTATCTCCAGCTCTCACAACACCTATCTGTTGGGGCGCCAAGTCGCTGGAGCCTCGAGCACCGAGGCTTACATTAGCGCGCTTCAACAGGGATGTCGCTGTGTGGAGATCGACTGCTGGGATGGTGCTGACGGGCGGCCAATCGTGTCCCACGGGCGGACCATGACCACTAGCGTGCTCTTTGCGGATTGCATCACGGTCATCAATCGATACGCCTTCATCTCCTGTGACTTTCCTCTCATTCTCTCCCTCGAAGTGCATTGCAACCCTGAGCAGCAGCTGGCAATGGTCAAAATCATGAAGGACACTTTCAAGGAGCAACTTATCCTGGAGCCGTTGATGACCAATTGTTACATTCTGCCCTCGCCTGAGGAGCTCAAGCGCCGGATCATGGTCAAGGTCAAGACATGTGACGAGGCTGAGTTCGACGGTCGCCAGGATACCGTGAGCTCTGTCGGTACGCATGGACGCAAGCGCAGTGCCAGCACGCCGTTTGTTCGCCCAACTCCACCTCCCGACATGACTCTCTCCAGCACCATGCCCCTTCCACCGCTGTCAAGCCCACCATCGATCAGTTCTGTGGATGGTATCGGCCCTCTGATCTCCCAGGACCGACGCTCACTCACCGCCACCAGCCTGAGCAGTGCCACCGAAGACAGTGATGGAGCTTTGATTTCTATCCACAATGAGAAGAAGAAGCGCCGCCGCCAGAAGAGCAAGATCACCAAGCCTCTCTCGGACCTGGGTATTTATACCCGCGGCTACAAATGGCACAGCTTCTCTTCCCCGGAGAGCAAAAAGTACAACCACGTGTACTCGTTCGCTGAGCGGGCCTTTGAAAGCATCTGCCAAAATCATGACAACAAGGTCTCACTCGAGGCCCACAATCGCAAGTATCTCACTCGTGTGTATCCCTCCGGCTTCCGTCTTCGTTCTTCGAACTTCGACCCAAACAAGTTCTGGCGACGTGGTGTCCAGATGGCGGCTCTCAATTGGCAGACTTACGACATTGGCATGCAAATGAACCAGGCTATGTTCGCGGCTGGTTCTGATCGTACTGGTTATGTCCTCAAGCCTGAGAGCTTGCGTCTTCCAATGTCGGAGTTCGAGGGCCCGAAGCGGAAGATGGAGCGGAGGTTGGTTCGGTTTTCGGTTGACGTGATCTCTGCGCAGCAGCTGCCGCGGCCTCGCACTCTTGGTCCCGAGGACAGCATCAACCCATATGTTGAAATCGAGATGTTCAGTGCTGATGACCGTGGTCAAAGCTTTGTCTTTGGCGAGGGTGGCATGGATGCTTCTGCGCGAAACGGCATGTCGGGCATTGGATACCCGCACCGTCGACGCACCAAGATCGAGCCAAGCAACGGCTACAGCCCTATCTTCAATGATCGCTTCAAGCTCTCTTTGGAGACCAAGTATCCTGATCTGGTCTTTGTCCGATGGACGGTCTGGAGCTCCTTGGACGGTCGCAGTGCTGGAAACAACAACAGCGTGCAGCTGGCTACCTTCACTGCCAAGCTCACCAGTCTTTCTCAGGGATACCGCTACCTGCCTCTCTATGACGGCAGCGGTGACCAGTACCTGTTCTCCACGTTGTTCTGCCGCATTTCCAAGGAGGATCCTATTCCCGTTCAGCGTCTGGACCTGGAGGAGCTCCGCGCCGAGCGCCTGGGCATCTTCCGTCAGATTGGCCAGAGTGTCTTCAAGCGCTCATCGTCTACCGACCGTGAAAAGGATCAGTCTGCGGATCGCAGTGAGCCTGTCAGTCCTGAAGACAAAGACGGCTCTCCAACCCTCACCCCAACCGTCTCCACTACGTCGACCTCTTCGTTCCTACAATGAGAGGCGTTCTCGGTGACGGTCCTTTATCACATCTACCCTCGAATGTCGACTTTTGCAAGGCCTCGCGCACGCGTTTCCTTGTATTTGATGACATCCCTCACCACATCTCTGCCTGTTTAGTTTGCATGTTCCTACCATTGCTATACCCATCGCAGCGATACCCCCTGTTTTATTTGTGTACACTCTATTGCTGTTTGTATTTCCTGTTTCTTTTGATATGCTCTTTTGTATTTTTCATATGGCAAGGTGTTCTTTGCTCTCTCTCTCTCTCTCTCTCTCTCTCTCCCTCTCTGTTTGGCTTGTCTCTTGTCTTCTGTCTGCCATTTTCGAGATACGGGATCTCTTGTGGACTTCGGCAGAAACAGCCACCACCTCACATCAACTATATCGCATTTGCGGGAGTCATCACCTGGGAAAGATCAGATTACATCGCTCATCTCATTTCGTGGCTGGTTCACCGGAGTAACGCACGTCTCTCTCACTCATCATTCGGGCATCTCATCTCATGGATGGTCGGGAAATTGCAGGGTTTCGTCCCTCGGGCATATTTTCGCATACGGTTGGCAATCTGGAGATTGAACCGCGAGGCGCCCTATCTGTTTTATCTAGTTTGTTTTTTTTCTTGCTTCTCTCCCTTGGGGAACATTGTCGCTCATTCGAGGACTTCTATTTGCTTTTACGGGTGCTGGATGTCGCCCATGCATTTTATCGGTCATTTGACTCTCTCTTTCTCTCATGTCCTTTCATTTCTTCCTGCCGGTGATAGTGTATGTTAAATAGATGATGCGCTGGGTCGCTGGGTCGCTGGGTCGCCAGGGATAATTGTGGGATTTGTCTATCCTTTCTTTCTCTTCGTTCTTGGGAATTTGCATTCGAACGGTCGTCTAGGGGTAGATCAATTTCATCGTTGTCTCATTTCATGACAATATGCTTTTCATTCCATTTTTCAAGTCTTTAAATGTCCCTATACTACTTTGAGTAGACATGAAAAACATGTAGCTGTTGAGACTCTGAGCTTATTCGTGATTACCGTGATGATTGTGATTTGCCTGGCTTTGCCAGGTCTTTTCTGTGAGAAGACACATTCTGTGAAAGTAGATCTTACAGGCCTTGACGAGCAGAAAGTTGAGAATTCAAAGGTTGTCAATTGTCATTACATCATAACTTGTGAGGGGTACGGCGGAAGAAAGGTGACATTATCAGGTGCCAGCCGATAGGAGATCAATAAGAACAAATTCCACCTAAAGAACAAGCATTCAGCACGCTCAAATCTTCTTCGCAGCCGTATTAACCCCCTTCTTCTGCTCATCCGGCGGCAACGAATCCGAAATCGACCGACGATCATACCCAGCAGTCTCCTCATCACTGACCGGCTGCCCATACGCCACCCCGTACTCCTCTGTATCAATATCAACCTCATTCCACCAGTCACTAGTTGCCGGGATAGGGAAAATTCGGGTCAGAATCCAGTACGTCCCGCCAGACACTAGCACGCCGGTGAAGTAGTTGATGTTGTAGATGTACTGCGCTCCGACGGGGACTTGATGGCCCACGGCGCCGGCGAAACCGACGATGTTGATGAGAATGCCGGCGATGTAGGCGGCGTAGGCGCGCCAGGAGAAGCCGAGAGTGTAGTAGTAGGGGTCTGTTTTGCGGCCGCTGTAGAGGGCTTTGATGTCGAGGTAGCCCTTGCGGACGATGTAGTAGTCGCAGATCATGACGCCGGCGATGGCGGAGAGAAAGAGTGAGTAGGCGGAGAGGTAGGTGGTGAATTGGTTGGATGATACCACGAGATTCCACTGGGGGTTGTGAATGTTAGTCATGTAGGGTTTTATGGAGAGAGAGTGTGTGTGTGAGACTGGGAGGTACGTACTGGGCACATGGCCAGACCGATGATAGCGCAGATGTAACTACCCCGGCGGATGTTGAGATACCGTGGCATCAGAGCCGTCAGGTCTGTTCCAGCGGAGACAGAGTTGGCTGAGATGTTGGTTCCCAGCTGGGCGAGGGCGAACCCAGTGGCGATGACGAAAATGCCGAAGCGTTGTCCAGAACTAGCTCCATCAAGGAACATGCCAAGGAGGTCAAGTGGGTTCCAAATTGGGTCACCGTTGTAGATCACCGACGAGGAAGAAGAGACAATGATGCCGATGAAAGAGGTAATACCGAAGCCGATGGGAATTGTAAGAAGCTGGGACCAGAGGGCGTCCTTAGGCGTGCGGGCAAAACGTGAAAAGTCAGGATCATTCATAATGAGAGCAGCAAAGTTTCCAATGCAGCTCATGACTCCCTTCACGAATGCCCAGGCGAGTGTGCTGCCATGGGCAGTGCTGCCCTGGTGAACGATTGGGCCAATACCGTGGGCCCGCGAGATAGCCCAGGCGAAGAAGGCAATTGCCGCGATGGGCGAGTAGATCGCCTTGACGGTGAACAAGTGTCGCACCTTGTGAACTGGGAACCAGAGAGCTGGGAGAGACAATAGCCAGAACAGGAAAAAGCTCAGGAAGTTCTTGGTGTCAATTCCAGCGCTGGCAGAGAGGCTATTGTGCAGGTTCTTGTAACTGGGCCAAATTGCCTCGATCATCAGAGTTATACATTCGCCTGAAATGACCGTGGTTCTTAGTACCAGACTCACAGTCTATAAAAATCGTTTCGGGCAGGGCTTCATACCTCCAATGTAACTTTGCACGCCATACCAGATAATGGCCATGACCACGCGGTTGATTACGGGCCAAAAAGAACCCCAGATGCCAAAGGATGCTCGAACAGTCACTGGGAAAGAAATGTGATATACGGCACCGATGCGACCGGTGAGACACACGAAGGATCCAGCAATGAAATAGCCAATCCAGACACAGAGCCATGACTGCCACCATGAGAGGCCATCGACAATCATAGAGGAAGAGATCATCCATGTGTTCTGGGAGGTTCACGTCAGACCCATCGCCAAACTCGGGTTTCAGTTTAGTCCAGGTCTGGGGCACTCACGATATTCAGTGAGTCTGCAATCCAGAATGCGATGTAGTTCAACCATCTCCATTGACGACGTTCAGGTTCGACTGTAATTCACAAGTACATGGTTTCCAACGGTTAGCCAAGCTCATCTCCGGGTAGATCTTGAATGACGGGATAATGGCAAGACAGTGAATGGCCGTTTTAACTCGGTCCTCAACAGTAGGCGTAGGCACGGGGATGGAGCTAGTGTAGCTTCAGCAATGGCCTTCTCACCTGGTCTCAAATCATCATTTGTCAACATCAGTTGGGCGTTGGTTAGCCCGGGCTCGTGAGAAACAGCCGCTTTGTTGAGAAGCCATTTGAGCTTCGACATGACGCTGGGCAGCGGGATTCGCTAGGAAAAGGCAATCGCTCAGGTACAAGGGGAAGCAGGATGAAGAGAGGTTCCCGGATTAACCTGCGGGCAGGAAGACGAATATGATGTAAATCCGAGAATGATACAGCCGAGCCAAGGATATGAATCATGGCCTGGGTAATCGATGATCTAATAAGTCGCATGAGGGGTCCAAGCAACCCAAGCAACCCATAGAGTTATCAAGCTCGCATGGTAGATCCGAATCCTGGAGCGTCACATCCCGTTTCCACACGGCCATGGTGCGATAAGGAGTGGCAATCAAAGCAGCTCAGTGGGACGATCCTGGGGCCCGGGAGTGTGCCATGTGCAATATTTCCCGCTGGTATCTTCTTAGAGCCTTCGCATGGGCTTGGAGGTCTGGAGGGTCGAGCACGAGTGGGCGTTGGGGTAGAACGCCTATCATTTCCCGTTGTCTGAGATGCTCGAGTAAGACTGCGATAACGCGGATGCTAACGGCTCCACTGTTACTCTCCGCAAACAGAACGGCCTCGTTGATTGGCGGATACCACGAGACCAGCGTATCTAATCATCTCCCGAGAAACTGGGGCTGCAGATTATGCGGTTGATCTGGTTGATTAACTTGATTATGAATTGAGTTGACTCGATGAGATCGAGTAATGGCATGCTCGGGTCACGTGGCTGTCCGCGCCAGTCATCGGAAGGGCGATATACTTCCTCGTGGTAATGGGTAGAACTACACAAGGACACAACTACCTAACTCTTTTTTATCTGTTATGTTTTACAGTCCCCGAGACATTGGTATTTCCAAGACTCGAACATTGAGTCCGGAATGGCTGTCTGGCTGGAAACGCTTCAACTTCTTCCTCTCTTCAGGATTTTGCTACAGCGTTATCTCTCGGTCTCGGCTCTCTAGTCGACCCATCGTTCCGGGGCAAATTCTACGGGACTGTGTCGGCAAATCAGAGTCATAACGGGAACGCCACTGCATTGACGTTGAACATATAGAGTACCAAGCTTACCCATCATACAAAGCATACAGAAGCTACAAAAGAAAGACTTCACCTTCGAAGGTGCGGGCCCCCACAGCCCCGGCGACTTCATCAGGGGTCGTGGGAATAACCACGTTGATAGGCTGCAATAGCAATGATGGAAAGAATTGATCTAGAATTGTTCGCTGTCTGTCTCATCAAACTCTCGGCCCGCCTGTCTTGTGACTTCTGTACAAGGTATCGTACACGATAGGAAGCCGTGATATTCCTCTACCGGCGCAGCGCATCTCTGACGGGCGAATCACCCCGGCGGAAAGAAGCTACCAATTCCGTTAGCTTATCTGTGAGATGTAGTATGCCAGTCACCCAAAGCTAAAGAGAAAAAGCTCCAAACAGGCCTATCGCATGATGGCGGGGCGGATACAGCTTCCAAAGCTCTCAGACTGGGCAGGCCATCATAAGATAGATCCTGCAAAAAGCGAATATGGAGCTGAACCGCCCGGCTAGAGCTCGAAATGCAGCAGCAGAAGCGACAGGCAATGATTGGACTCTTCAAAGCAACTCTCGGGCGACTTGAACATCATGAAACGCAGATGTAAACATACCATCTGCCTCCTCCCAAGCACGACCGGCACCGAAGCCGAGGCCGACCCACGCAGGCCAGGCCCTCCGCTTGAACAGAAGAACGGAGAAGACGACACCGAAGGACAGACCGAGGGAGGACTTGATGATCATCGAGGAGATGGCGCGGTCCCACTATGCACCCGGTTGATGAATTAGTCCATTGTTTCTTATCCAATTCACCTAAAGCATGCAAATACTATATTTGACCTGTCCAGCACCATTCTGGCGGACAAGAAGTCCAGAAAGGGCCGGTATAAGTTGCGGAATATGATGGTAGGTTCCTTACCTTCTCGTTAAGCAGGGCCTCGCTAACGGGCTTGGTGGCTCGCGCGACCGGCCGGGTCTCGCTGGAATCGGCCATTGTGAAGGATCTGGGCGGAGTCAAGTTAGCTTTGTATCGAGCAAATGGCCTCACAAGGACTAGGCAACACACAGTATAACAAGGAGGGCAAATTGGAGAGATTGATTGCGTCGGAAGATGTCGAGTGCACGGAGCCGGAAGTTGCAAGTTGAAGGTCGGGCAAAGGCGGTCGGGAATTTCGCCGCGGTTTTTCTCTCGTTTGGATCACTTTTTTTTCCCTTCAAGTAAACCAACTCCTCATATCAGCCGATCTTGTTTGGTTTTCAAGATGCCTTTGCTTGCGGGGGTAAGTCCAGACTCATACATCGACACCGTGAACTTTGACTGGTTTCTAATCCGGATTCATAAAGCCCTCGAGCTCGTCGCAAGAGGCGCTCCTCCGCCTAGAAAAAGGTAGCAGCGCGTCTCCGACTACCCAACTTCACGAAGCGGCACAGATTCTTGGTGTCGATTTAAAAACATGCGAAAGTCATCCAGAGACACACCGAAATGCGAAGATTCAGACAAAGGCTACTCCGAAGGAGGAATGGGTGCTCAGGTGGCTGTTGAAGAGGCTCAGAGGTGGGAAGAACTACCGCGTGGATCCTGCTTCGTTCCTGTTGCTACGACAGCTTATTGGTCTCATTTTGCCTAAGAATTTGGCGACAATTCTGAAAGACCAAAAGTTTTTCTCAATTTTGTGCGACACGGTCACTGATTTGGAGAATGACATCTTTGCGACGCTGGGAAGCGGTGCCTCGACCTCGAATTTCGAGTCCGACTCTAGCAACACAATGGATGTGCATCCCACTCGGGAGGCACACCAAAGCCCGCAGGGAACAAAGCGAAAGAGAGTTGCTGGAGACCACGATACCGAGTCCATGGACCGAGACGGAACCCCGCAGAATCCCGCCTCGTGCTTCCTCGCATTTCTTCGTGCTCTGGACTGCCTTTACGGCGTTGTGACACTGGTTCAGCGAACGCTCGGCGTGGATGAAGTGGCCAATTCGCACCTCAGATTAGCACTCCGCGGAAGTCCTGAAGGAGTTGCAGGATTGTTGGGCAGGTCACTTCATCTGGCTGCCGTTGCTGTCACGCAGTTCTCGCAGGCAGATAGAGCAACCGATCTCCAACACCTGCTAGTCGTCTTTCCGGCAATGCTCGAGCTGTGGGAGTCAAGGTCTTACCGCCAGGATGATACGGATAACAATGCAAGCAACGACTGGTTTGCCAAGTCTTGCTTCTCTCACGCTCTTCGGCTGCAACGTTGCCTGCGAGTCCTCAAATTCGATACAGACGAGAGACTTCATCTCCTCCATTCCATCGAGCGCATTGTCGCTCTTCATGTGTTGATTCCAGCTCGGGAAGCTTTCTTTGCCCGCGGTGGCTCTGGCATTGACTATTCCAAGGAAGAGCCCGATTGGAGCGCGGTGAAACCGGTGACTGATACCTTCAGACCCATTATCGGTGAACTCTCACTCATTCAAATGGCACCTACAAAGTCTACCAGTCGGTCCTTCCACCCTTCGTGGCGATCAATCGAGCTTCTTTCCGAGCTATTCGATAATGCTGTGCGCGCTGTCCCAAGAGATGACTTCCGTCGTCAGACCCACGAGGCCCCTTGGCTAGAGACTCTGTTCGTGGCTGTTGCAGAACTGGCTTATTCCACTGCAAAGGAGGAAGAGCCCGATACTTTCTCTGCCAGGTTCGTGTCCGTGCTGGAGGACCTGTTGCGTATTGCTCTTGATCGAAATGTTGGCCTGTCTCTGCAAACCATACTTACCCACGCTGGTTATACCGGTCTTATGGAGCAAGGCCTAGAGCAAGTCCAGTGGAATATCACCGCTCTAATGATCAGCCTCGGCGTTGATGTTTTCCTACCCAACTCAGGACTATCCGATGCAAACAAGCTACTAGATGCGTTGCTTGACAAGATCATGCTCCATTGGCGCAGTGATCCTTCCAAAAAGTCCACAGAATACAACATGATCAAGAATGACATCGTCATCCCGCTTCTCCGGGGCTTTGTAGGCGCGAGAGACTTGACATCTTTCATGGAAGTCTGGCACGACCAACTTGTCATCCTGGAAGAAGCTCGCGGCCGCAATAACAGTCTTCCGTTCTTCTCTGTCTGGGAAGACGATGATCTGTGCGATGTCTTCGCCGAGTTGACGCGGACTTCGCTCACTTCCGCCAGTTTTGCCGCCCAGCTGCAGACTGCTGCAACGGCAACTCGAGCTGACAATGGCAAGATATCTGAAACCTCGCAATCATATGCGAAGTTTGTTATCATGGAAGCGACTTTGCGGAGCAAGGCACTGGCTGCCGATTCGCAGGATCCGCTAGCACACTTCCTTGAGACCTTGACATCTACTTTATCGTCAAAGCAGACATTCCACTGGCGCTGGCGCCTGTGGCGGTTTGTGCGAAATCTTTTGCAGAACAACTTGCTTGCTACCGACAGTGTCCTTGCCAAGGCTACAAAACCTTTTGTGAACCTTGCTGCGAAGACCCTGCACCGCTGTCACAAAAATTTGGTCAAAAAACCACTTGCACATTTGGAGTCATGGGAGATTTACCGCTTTGCTCTGCTGGTTGTCAAGGGAAAGCCCAGTGACGAGCAACTGGGTGCATTTACCGATATCTCCAAAGATGTCACCAAACTTGTCTCGTCAATCACCCCGGAGGATTCTCAATCTTCAATGGAGGCACCCTGGGATGGCCGAATTGATACTTTGGACTCAACAACTACGCTCGCTCTGGCTTACACCCTAGCGCTGATAAGGGAACCTGATGCCTGGGAGAAGGTCACACCTGAGAGCCGGTCGAGCCTATTCAAGCAGCTCATGTCTCTGGCCGCCGCCCAGTACCGCTCATCCCCATTACCTCTGGAAACTGTTGCTGATAATGCGCGGTTCCTGCAGGCGTGGGCGAGTATCATTTGCCACGAGTACCTGCTCAACGTGCCGTTCATTGTGCCTGATTTGGTTCTTATGCTCACAGTGAGCATTTCAGACGATGTCTCCAATCGCCATCTCTATGTAGAGAGCTTGCAGCGCATTCCAGCTGCCCTGGTCACCCGTGGACTAAGAACTACGCTGTTGGACAATTTGCACGATGTTGTCGTTCAGCAGGACAGTGCTCCTGAAGTCACGCTTGGCCTTTTGACTATGATGGCAAAACTCGCGGCTATGCCCAAGTGCGATGCCAATGTCATCAGCGACTGGGAGCCCGTGTGGACAGAAGCTCGCACCATCTCTCTAGATGGGACTGATATGGACCTGCAGATTATGAAGGCCTTCCGCAGCTTGTATCGGGCTATTATTGCCAAACTGCTGGTGCTATCTCAGGAGGATCGATATGAGACCTTCGGCAAATTGTACGCCAGAGTGTCCAAGCAGGCATCCAAACTTCGACAGATTGACCGCGGTTCCATGACTTGTTTCCTGCTTCGCCTGTCTTTGTCAGAACTCTGGGTTCATCGCAAGCAGTTGGCTAAGGCCTTTTCCGAGGATGATTTGGCATCCTGCCGTCAACATGTGTTTGGCTTGGTTCTCGCAGACGTCAAATCTGTCAAGGATCAGTGCAGGAAGCAGAAGCTTGAGGAGACAGTAACTCTTATCAAGACCATCGACGCTTTGGAAGATTTTGAAGACTTGGCGACAAACAACATTGAAGTCGAAAAATTCCTCTCCAAACTTGAGCGCTACATGGAGATGTCGATTGATTCGACCCCGTCGCGCCTGATTCGACGGCGCCTCATGGCTACCAAGGAATCTCAGAAGAGATCTACTGAGCCGGTGTTGCAATGCGCAGAGACTCTGACCCTCCAGTCGCTCTATGCCGAGGATCAACAGCGCTTCATTCGGGCGACCACGGAGCGTTTCCGCTCGATGATGAGTGAACAAATCATTGAGGTAATCCACGAAATTCGCGAGCTCGGCTTCACTGGCGAGCATGCCTCGTATCGGCTGCTCGTGGTGTATCTTGCGGTCATCTCCCTTCAACCCGTCGAAGACAAGGACAGTGTCGTATCTCGCGAGCTCTCTCAGCTGAGCCAGTCTCTCGCCACGTCCCTTGTCCACAGCACCTCAATCGATCAGTTCTGCTTCACGGCCGAGACCTTGGCCTTCCTTCTGCGCGTGCACACTCGCAGCATCGCCCAGTGCAACGTCGACGATATGCTCGCTGCCATCGCCACTGCCGCCTCCAAGTGCGGCCCGGGTATCTCACCCGAGTACGCCCCAACGATCTACACCCGCCTGTGTCGCCTTATGGGCAGCATTCTGGGCCTGCAGCGCGTCAAGATCGGCGGTCGCTTCCACCTCGTCGTTACGGCCATGCAGCGGCTGCTGGGCTGCCTCTTCGCGCGGTCTCGCAAGCGCTCACGCTCCGATAAGGCAGTGGGCATCTCCCACCCCTACTGGCTTGCTCCCCTCGACGCCTCCCACACTACCAACTTCACCCGCCTCCTCACCTCCCTCAGCGACCCGACCGTCTCCGCCGTGCTGCGCACCCAGCCTGGCATGTCTCGCGAGGCGCTCACCGATGAAACGAAGAAAGCTAAGCGCATCGCGGGTCAGTATTTGCAATACGTGATCATGGCGTATGCGCAGTGCTCGCTACGTGGGTCTCTGGTTCCCGATGTCAAGGCCGCCTTGATGCCGGGTCTGTACGCGGCGCTGGATGTGATGTCGCGGGAGTCGATGCGTGCGATGAACGCCGGTTTGGATGCTTCGGGTCGTGCCGTGTTCAAGTCGCTCTATGATGACTATGTGAAGTTTGGAAAGTGGAATAAGGCGTGATTATTTGTCTTGGAAAAGGCTTGAGGCGTCACTCATTAGCCTACTTTCTGTTCTTCTGTACCATACTCACGTTCCTTGTACTCCATAGATTCATGATATCCCTGAATGCATTGACGATCGATTCATCTTCTTGAAAATCTCACTGATAAGTAAACAAGCATTTCCCAGTAAAGTCAAGGGTAAGAGGGGGTCATGATGAAGGAGGTTTAGAAGACCAAGGAAAGCGCTCGAAGATAAAAGAAAGAGTAAATGGAGAGCTAATCAAAAGGCTTTCATTTCAAAAAGCAAGTGGGCTGGCGGGATCCCAGGCAACAACTGTCTAGAGTAGAGATATCTAAGGGGTATCATTGAATATCGTAAATCATGTGTGAGACCTCACGATATAGAGCATAAGGTGAGAGGGAGAGGGGAAATCATAATAGCCAGCAGCTACGATTAAATCATGGATGTCTCCAGCGTGCGTGGGCTGAGACAAGGCATCGACATGTTCTCCAGGACCGGAATTCGGGAAGTATGGCTGCCAGCACTCACCGCCGGTGGACTTTGAGAGGAAGAGACGTGGTCCGTAGTGCTAGCGATGGGGGGGGCCTCGGCGATCGGGGCGTCCAAAGCCACGCCGTTGTGACCGCTGTGCGTGAGACAGCCGACGCAGCTACAGTCGTTGCCGCATTGGCAGCTGCCCGTCACGTCTGAGCAGGCACTCGGGATGCCAACCGGGTATTCGATCGTGTAGTATTCGGAGGAGGGCATCAATTGCTGGTTGAAATGGTGTCCTGCCGACAGAGGTAATGAATAGCCACTTGGCACCGCCGAAGTGGAATCAGAGTACGGCTCGAAAGAACTGTGATTGCCATGGTCCATCGAGTGTGATTGTTGCATGAAATAGTTTGCCGGGTTCGTCGCGGCATTTCCTTGGAAGGCTGGAGGCTGATAGGCACTAGCCATGGCGTCGGGTGAGTCGTCTCCGTCAAATGTCATTATAACACCCATCTCTTGCACGTGCTGGCGAGTAGTGTTGTTGAAGGGATGGACTGCGCAGCCCAAACACTGACACTCGTCTCCACAATTGCACTCGTGGCTGATAGCGCTGCCGAGATTGTTGGGCGCGTAAACTGAAGTCTGAGAGTGATCCGTGCTGAAGGGTGTCATATTGGGTGGCGTGATCCCAAGGCCATTCATGTCGTCTGGATACGACGCAGTGGAAGCTTTTGATGGGTATTGGTTCATGTAAAAGGACTGCGCCCGAGGATTCGTCATTCCGAACGGGGGCAAGGAGGGCTCTTGTGCCGGTGTCATGGAGTTTTGCCAGGTAGACACCTGCTGTCCGGAATAATTCATGTAAGACAAGTCATTCCATGATGAGGGTTGATTGACTTTCGGTCCTTGAGCGTTGGAGTCGCCATTGGCAATACCATTAGAATTCGGTGCCTTCCCACTGCAGCAAGAACCCATTCCCTGCGAAGTCGTCACCTGGATTGGCGGGGGTTGCAGCTTCTTGGAGCAGCAGCTCGATCCATTCGCAGCTTTTGAAGACTCTTGAGGCACGGAAGCAGCTTGTTGGGTAGTATTGTTGGAGTCATCTTGTTCCGAGGGTTGAGAGGAAATGTTTACTAGATAGTTCAACACCCCATCTTCGAACTTGAGATTATCTGGTATCGCTTCCAAGGCTTTGGCAATGTTCTCCGGAGTGGCTTGGATGCTGTTCTGTCTCCTTCCTGATTTTTGAACTTTGCCGGAGGACGGCGATGACACTGGGGCCATGGATGTTGGAGTGGACTGTGATGAATCATTGGCGCCAGCGGGTACCTTGTAAAGCGGTCTACACAAGCAGCCAGAGCCTAGATAGATGTTAGAGAAGTTACAGAGTCGATTGGGGGGGTTGTTACCTTTGGGTATCCGGACCATGAAGGCATAGCTCTTTTGGCAGCTGCAGGTTCCTTTCGGGTGAGGGCATTTGGCCAAAGGGCGACCTGCCTTGGGCACTTTCATCATCAGTCGGTCAAAGTGCTGGCATTTTGAAGATCGATGGCCGCGGATGCATGGCTCGCTAATGAGAAGGCCTGTCAACGGCACATTTCAGAAAACAGTCTTGAGGGATGCACTTACCATGACCACTTGGCTCCTTCTTCATCGAGAGGCATTTTGGTATTTTGCAGTGTTCGGAATGGGCAGGGTCCCGTCAAAAAGAGGCTGAGATGATCGTCGAATGACGATAACCGACTCCGGGCTGGCGCAACTGCTCGATCAAGGGCTTGGCGCAAACTTCGATGCCCTCTGCAGGCTCTCCCACGTATTCACCGACTTCCGTACAGCCTAGAATGTGCTTGCAATACAGCAGTCTTTCTAAAATGAAATGAATGCCCAAGCCATATGCGAGACAGATGTCGAACTCTCGGCCTTCGGAGTGGGGTCTAGCAGAACAACGGCGGGAACTCGAGGGCGTTTCGGAAGGCTTGAGCAGCGGAACAAGCCACTTTGCCCAAGTATGCCAGTAAAACAATGCGGCAAGGGCTCAGGCCGGGGCAAGGAGTGGTCGTAGTGCCAGGGCGAGTGATTGTATGATCTTTTACGCCGAAGCGACGCAAAAGAAGAAACTGATGCGGGGAGGTGAAGGCTTACCTAATCCCATTTTCGGCTTGGCGTCGCGGACAAGTTGACATTCGCCGAGGCCGCATCCTTGTTGCTTCGATCGACCAACGAAAGCTTCGCAATGCCGCCACAGGCCATGGAGGGCTCGCAGACGGAAGGTAATGCCCCGTCCTTCTTCAGAGTCCCAGCCCCGATCAAGCAGCTCTTCGACCGGTTCCCATTGACCACGTATCCGGCCAACGACTTGCCGCAACGGGTTCCGTCGGGGCGCGCGGACAACCAGCTATTTGTCTTTAGCGACACAGCAAATGCACGGCGCGGGCGACCTTCGTTCAATCCGCAATGTCTCAAGTGGCAGGTAAGTTTGCGACCGACTTGTATTTTGGAGACAGCTTTCACTGACGCGGTGTCCGCAGGCGTACTTGAAATTTGTCGGGATCGACTTTGAGATCACTCCGTCGAACAATCATGCCTCGCCGACTGGCGCTCTCCCATTCCTTCTTCCAGCATTCCCCACCGAAGCAGCGGTCACAATTCCTTCGCAGAAGCTCCAAAAATGGGCCATCGAGCAGGTCCATTGTGAAGAGGAGCAGCAGTTGAACCTGCGCTTCGAAGTATATGCCTCCCTTTTGGACCACCGGATACGCAATGCCTGGGTATGTTGTCATCCCTATGCTTTGGACAATAGCGATTATGGTCGAGACTGCTGATTTGCTAACTCGTGCTCAAGCTGTACATGTTGTATATCGATGAAGACAACTTCAAGGCCGTGGCACAACGACTCTACGTCAACCCCTCAACAACCTCCCCCCTCGTTCGAACGGCGCTAGCATTCCAGCTCCAACAAGCGGCGCGCGACGAGCTCCTCAAGACCTCCTCATATATCGACGTGGCTGCTCTGGAGGGAGACGCACAGAACGCATTCGAGGCGCTATCGACCCTCCTCGCCGAGGATGAGTACTTCTTCGGCCGGCCAAATCCCGGCCTCTTCGATGCCACTGTATTCGCCTACACGCATCTGATTCTCAACGACGACATGGGATGGAAACATAACCGATTGGCACAATTGCTCCGAAAACATGCCAATCTTGTACAACATCGGGAAAGACTACTGCGATTTTTCTAGACTTGTATTTTTGAGCGACAAAAAGTGATACAAATAATATCTCCCTTAGTATCTACTCGAGATGTTCTCAATTTTTCTTCTAGGGGATTACTGAATTGACCCCACCTCTGCATATTTGGACCCCCTTCTGTCTGAATTCCCCTCGTCCTCTTCCTACTACTCTGTCGGATACTCTTTCGAACATTACTTCGAATAGTCTACTACTTTAGTTCTTATAATTTAGTACGCTTATTTAGGTATACAGGCTATATGTCCTTGAATGATACAGATAACACTAAATGAATAGAGGAGTACACGCGGTGAAGGATGATTAAGGCTCTTAGAAATCATGTTTACTATCTTATTATCGAGTATTTCTATCTTGATGCCGGATTTCTTGCTATTCAGGTATGGAAAGGTATCTTTTGGCATTCCTAGGCAGGAGAGGTGTCAATTTAGTAACCCCCTTCTTTTATCATCATCATGCTTTCTTGCTGAAACAGATACCAAACCACACCCTAATCCCAACCCACTTCTTGGCCCGCTCACCCAACCGCTCAGCCAATTCCTCATCCACATCCCGCTCCAATACTCCGTTACTCCCATCCTGACCCACGATATCCTCCACCTGGAACCCGGCCGCCTCAGCTGCCGCCAGCACCTCCGCGACAGAATGGCAATAACTCGTCGGCCGAATCTTGACCCCAGTCTGTGGATCGGTGAACCCGGCCTGGCTGCGCATCCCCATGTCAGCGTGCATATTGGTAACCAGTAAATACCCGCCAGGCAGCATCATGGCAAACGCCGCTTCGAAGAACGCCTTTGCGGGAATGTGCTCCAGCACAAGTGTGGAAATCACCCCGGCTGCGCCTGAGTTCTGTAGTGATAGTGGCAGTTGCGCCCGCATGGTGGCAGGCTGGAGTAGATCGATAATGCCTAGGGTGACGTCGGGGCTGTTCTTGAGATCGTCTCGCTGTGTCGCGGACTGAATGGCGGACCGGGCTACCTCCAGCATGCCGGGGGATGCATCGAGACCGACGATGTCGACCTTGGGCGTAGAGGCTGTACCGGCTTGGTCCTGTGTTTGATATTGCGCGAGTGCTTCAAGTAGTTGGACCGTGTTTCGTCCGGTACCGCATCCGAGATCCAGCAGTGTCAGGCTTCCTGATTGCTGAGTTTGGGCTTGGGCTTCGAAGCGCGTGTAGACGCGGTCCAGGAAATGAGGCAGTAGAAGACGCATCTCGATCGTGTCGAGGCGCTGGAGGAAATTTCCATCTGTGTCATAAATCTGTTTAAAAGGTTAGCACTGATTTCGAATGATCAATAGCTACTTATCCTCTCCGTTTGGAAGTTAAAGTATAGATCTGGGGGATAAGGTTGGAAGTCCTACCTCTGCCCATTTATCATACGCCTCCACCGTCCCGACATATTGAACCGGCTGCGGATCATCATTGCTAGCCTTTTCAGCTAGCAGTTCCTGAATAGTCTTCATGGCTTTGTCGGAACTTGATGTGCTTGTCTGGTTTGATAAAGTTAGGTGATGCTGTTCGCAAGGGGAAAAGTGGAGATATATACCACCCTTGGTTTGGACTGAGTTTTTCAACCCCACACCTCGGTTCCATCCGAAAGTAGACCCCGACTGCAGGTTGACTCACTCTTGCCCTTTCAAGTTTGTATAACTTAGACGCTGTGACTCAAAGCTTGCAAAATATGGATGCTTCGCACTTCTGCCCGTCCTACTGGACATGCAAGACAAAGGGTAAATTGGTTGGCCCGAGGTTGGAATGGTCACTTGCGAACTGGACGAGAGCCGTTGCCTTACGGATGATTGCAGAGTAGAGAGAAAATGGTTCCAAGTTGAATTCAAATTTCAAGTCCATCACACAATGGCGGAAAACTGATAGAAAAAATCATAATCATGTCGCCATAAGAGACAAGTAGGAAAATGGAGCGTAGAGGCACTTGAGGGAGTCGACACAGTTCCTGATTGGAAAAAAGAAGGTCTGGAGCCAAGGAGACCATAAAAAGAGAGAAAAAGAGAACAGAAAGGCTCCAAAGCGAAGAAACAATAAACCAGGGAGCAGCAAAGCACAAAGTCTTGACCACATTATCACGCCGTGCCGGACGGAATACAGAGCTCGTGAAGAATTGAAGGAAAAAAAAGAGGGCTAACCGAGGAGAAGAGAAAGAAATAAAGAATCAAGAAGCAACCACATCAATGTGGTTGTGTCGCTTGCAGCGTCATCAGCAGCGCAGAAGGCCGTCATTGCCATCAAATCAGATTCATCGTCCAGTCCGAAATTTAGTAAACCGTCGCTCCAAACGGAGCAGTCTCTTTCAGGTCCTCGACCAAGTCTTCGACATTATTCAAATACCGGCCCAAGAGAGCCTGCTTTTCATCTGTTGTCCTCGTATCACGAATCATTTTGCCGGGCCCCGACGAGGTATGTGAGCTCTGAGACATGGGTCGTGAGGAAATCTTGCTAGGGCTGCGCTGCAGAGCCGGCGGACTAGCGGGCCCCAAAATTGGTGTTTCAGGCATGAGATAGAAGTACAGGAACTCCACTAGCTTG